>DWCF01003510.1:0-19370 GCA_018230265.1 Delias oraia
TAGCATTATGTGGGCCCGTGGTATCACTACGGACAAACCGTATTATGCGCGGACTGTGGCGCGGTTGTCCATGGACGGCGGTGTTTTCTTACCGTATAGGAGATCCACCTCCTGAAGTTGTCTGCTATAGAATTTAAAAAAAACGTTAAATTTTTTCTTATTCTATTCGTTTTATTCTTATTGTATTATTTATTTTTTTATCATTTAAGCGAGGATCCTTCAGCTGAGCGACCCAGGCGGCAGGCTGCGAACACAATCAACCTATGCCAGGTTCGGACTCGGTTCGTCCAGCCGCAAGCGGCGCAAAACAACAAAGGCAATTGGCGTTTCGTCGTCAACATGCCAGACAACATGACCCAACTCGTAAGAGTTGAGACCTGCGCGTGAGTTTCACTGTAGTGTCTATTTTTTTTAAATTAACATTAAATAAGTGTCTTAAAAACAATGATACTTTTTATTGTAAAGACAAATTTTAATCTGTGGGATCTTTCAACGAGGACAGGTCGGTCTCGCAGAGTGAGTGAGGATATCGGAGGCCCTTTAAATATTTGCATACATATTTAGCATACGCTACTACAGTTGCAAGCAGAAGTATCATTTAATACATTTTAATAAAAAGATATATTTTAAATTCTCATTCTTAATTAATTACTTGAAATTTCTGTTTGGAATAGGAAAACCATAAAATTTAATTTGCGCCGTGTTGCGCCATCTAGTTTTAGGAAAGAGAGGTTTATTATTATATGACAATTTGTTTTTTTTATAATATAGCTGACAATAGAGCAGGTGGGGCTCTTATATGGTAAGAGGATATGGATAACCGCCCATGGATAACTGCGCCACAGTTCGCGCGTTGGTTGTGTTGCCGGCCTTTTACACCACTTAAACGGCATTTTTAAGGGCCTCTGATATCCTCAATCACTCTTCGAGACACAGTACAAGTACCGTTTCACCCTGAGAATTCTGTGAGCCTGTGGTATTACTGCGGACGAGCCGACCCTTATTAGTGCGTCAGAATATGTTTCAGCATGGCTCTCCCACGGGCGAAAATTCCAATTGCATGTAAAACTCAGCTTGAATTTGCTTTCAGTTCTTCTGAATGCAGTGGATTATGCAGTATACCAAGAGGATATACATCTCGATGCGAGCAGAAATACATACAAAAACGTTTAGTGGCGCTTCAGCCAAGTGGTGGCACGTTATACACCGATGTTTTTTGGATTCCCAGTTGTTGCCAGTGCACCATTGTAAATAATAACTAAACTCTTCTTCTGTTGTGTTTCTACTATTCGACGATAGATGGCGCTATCAACAAAAAGCTCTCTCGGATTATTTTTACGATATAATTGCGCGTGTGTTCCTTATTTAATTACATCATACTTTTTAAATATTCCTATATGAATAAAAGTGTATTTGATGAATTTTAGTGTTAAAAGTTTTGAGTATGAAAACCGTTAAAAAGTATTTAAAGAAGTATTATTACAATACAATGTATTTTCAAATTTGTAATAGTATCTAATTAATGTAATTAGCAATCTTATTATAGTGTCTCTTATTGTTTTTTAAATAAATAATATTAAATCCATAGTTACACGTCTTTTAAACATATCAGAAAACCATGAGGTATACCATTTTGCCTCAACATATTTATTCAAATGTCTATATTTAAAGAATTAATTCAATACCGATAAATATTACTTTTACTTTTATTAATAGTAAGTTGATTTTAATTGGTTTTTTTTATGAACGTAAAATTAATTTTGTTTTTTAAGTAACCGTCGAGTAAAAGTTGACAAGTTTAATTTTTTTATAGAATATTTATGATAATATGAATTACCTTTAGGGCAATTAATTCAACCGAAGGCCGATGTAATTAAATTAATTTACATTAAAGTAATCTAAACTATTTGACCTCAAGGTTTCCTTTAAATTACCCAGCTTAAAGACATTTTGTAATAAGATATAATGTAAATTAACAGTTGACTTGCATTTATGTGCAATAATATATTTTTTGTAAATAGATATAAAATAAATAGAGAAAACTATATATCTTTTTATTTCATTACAAAATTTTTAAATTTAATGTCTTTTTATTGTATAGCGGACAACGGAGCAGGTGGGTTTTATTTATAGTAAGAAAACACCGTCGCCCATGGACAATTGCGCCGCAATCCGTGCATAAATTGTGCTGCCGGCTTTTTACGCCACTTAAGAGGCAATTTTAAGAGCCTCCGATTGCTTCACTCACTCTGCAAAACACAGTACAAGTAACGTTTCACGCTGAGTCTTTTTATAAAAACGTAACGTAGGACGTAAACGTAGGATTTGTAAAAACGTACACTACTTATTTAGTAGTACTGATTGCCTAGTAATTCTGGTCTTAACTCTCGTTTTTATTAAGCCTTATTCAAAAAATTTTAAAATAAATTTTTCCTAATTTTATGATTCATATTAAGATTACATGAAATACGTTTCTTAATGGAAAAATAATTTATTCAGTATTTAATATTTATAACAAAAATATACATTTAATTATTAAAATATTACTGTTATGATAGATTTATTTCAATACAACATATTGAATAAGTCGTAATTACTTTAAAACAAGCAGCAAAAGCATCTTGAGGATGAAAACACATTTTCCGGGATCGATTCAACTGCCCGGTTTAAGGGGTGAAAATCGGTCCATTTTGAAGGGGCTTTACCCCGGGTTAGGCCTACCTTAACAAGGTTCCTATTAACCTTTACATTTATAGACAAATAACACGTATGTTACAACTTACGGAATACACATTTTTGTATCCATATATTTTTTAACAAATACATACTTATTATTTGTGTGTTATTTTTAAGTCAAATATAATCTAGATATGAATTGTGGACAATTTTAACAATATTAATGCAAATATAAAGAAGTTTTTATATATTAAAGCATTTTTTTTCTAAATAGTCTTTGACATGAGCTTGTAGGTATAGAATAATATTTATAAAGAAAAGGTTTCTAAATATTAACATTTATCATATGTCATGTCTTTTATACGATTTATATACAAATGACACACAGATGAGCTTAAAATACCGAATGCAAAGTGTTTGTTTGTAAAATGTAAGCCCTAGATTATAATAATTCGTGAGATATATAACAGTGCGTTGTGAAAATGATCACTTAAAAGTAAAAGTAAGTAGTGGATTGTTGTTTCAAAAAAACAAAAGGATTATTCTCTGTACAAGTAACAATGAACTTGAAAGCGGTTGGGTGAAGCGCCAAAACTCTCGCTTCGAAAATAAAAATTGAAGCGAAATGCTCGACACGCGTAAAAGTAGAGAGGAAGCAGGGAAAAAAATCAATGCTTGCGTTTTATGTTCTGTGCGTGTGACAGATCGGTAGTCATGACAACCGCGACGGGGGAAGTTATTGGCGCGAAAGAGGGTCCTAAGCGCACGGGGTGAAAACAAAATGGCGGTGCGTTGTCTATGCATAGAGTTGAAGGCGCGCTGCGTTTCGTTTTACGGCGTTATAGAGTTACTTCGTAAAGTGCGTCGTGCGAGGGAGACAGAGCATGGGGTAAAGTTGGTGATCGATATTACGCACTTTTGTAGCAATGAAATTCGCACGGCATGATGCAAGAAAGCGGTTTGCACGCATTGCAAGCTTTTTAATTTTTGATTTCGGGCCGCTTGCCACCCGCATTTAGTTGTTTGATATATTATGGCATCAATAATGGATAATATTTGGGGTTGTATGCACTATTTTTATGTTGCGATGATTTGTTATGCAATAAGAAACAGTCCTGTAGACTCTATAAACATTATTTATGTGTCTCATCAAAAGTATATATAATAAAAAAATTAACTAATTACATGTAATAGTATATAACAATAAAGGATAAGAAATTAATAGAATTTATAATTTATATGAACATATAATCTATAATTAATATTTAATATAGTAGATAGCAGATGTATGATCCTTTCTCATAACATTATATAACGTATGTTTTAGAAGCAGGCAAACAATAACTTAAACAAAAATTAAATTTAAAAATATAACTCCAAATATACCATTTAATCTGTTTAAATTGTGTATGTATTTCTATAAATAATACAAAAGGTTAATTACACAGAAAATAAATTTAAATAATAATTAGAACAGATGGCAAAATTACAACGAATATGGGAGAAATAATCGCATTAGATGAAAAATTGAGCGCGCGGTAAAATTTGATGAGTCATAACTACGGGTGTGGTATACCTTGGATGACTGTGAAAATAAATTAACTATATTGGGATCTTTTTTTTACTACATAGCGGGCGACGGAACAGGCGGATCTCCTTGATGGTTAGAAAAAAGAAGTCAACACCGCCATTAGACAGTAGACAACCGCGCCACAATATCGCATTGCATTTGTTGCCGGATTTTAACTCCATTTAAGCGGGGACTTCGAGAGAACGTAGCATAGATTACGAGTGCCTCGTACCTTAAGGGTTTTAAAAGAGTACCATCAAGCGATCGGGTCAAGGTATGGGGTTCGTGGTGGACAATAATCATTTAATTTATAATTTATTCGGTCTCTGGAAGGACTTGACAGTGAGTGTCTTAATAATATCGCACCCGTGGGAGAGCCATGCTGAAGCATATGCTGATGTACTACTAAGGCTGGCTCGTCCGAAGTGATACTACGTGCTCACAAAATACTCAGCGTGAAACGGTACTTGTAGTGCGTTTCGCACAGCAAGCAAGGATATCGGGGTCCTTAAAGATTCCGCTTAAGCAGCACAACCAATACGCGGACTGTAGTTTTTAAATTACATAGTAACCTAAGTTCCTTTACGTTTGGGATATGCATTAGTGAACAGTTCAAAATTAGGTAAATAAATAATACTTTTTGTCGCGAGTTTCACTAGCTGTGGTTTATATTACATCCTGTTTCTTAACATGTGTTTTGTGACTCAAATGATAATAAATAAAGGTAACACCTTCTCCAAATTAGATAATTTTGATAGCACAAAAATTCCGTATTTAATGTCATTCCTTAAAGGCCGGCAATCACCACGCACCAGCGGCTCTGCAAGGGCTAGGGGTGTACATGGGCAGAGGACCGCTTACCCTAGGTGAGCCTCGTGCTCGTTTGCCAACGAAACTATAAAAAAAATTAAGCTAAACAGTGCGATTGTCAAATCTAGGTTCAATGACTATCATAATTGATAATCGAGGTTTATTAACGAATATATAATTGTAACACGGGCTGGTTTCCGCAACTCGACGCCATTCGACGACGACGATCAAGATAACAAATATATAAACTGTGGGCTGTTTTTTTTATAAAAATCGAGAGACGAAATCAGAAGGCTTATTCATAGGACTCATGCATAGCCGCGTCTGCTTTGCTGACCGTTAAGGGATTGGTACGCTCTTTTTGATATATCAAGTTATATTAGTCAGTACATACGGTTGGTTTTATAGAATTGTGACTTGCCGCAAGCCTTACACTCAGTTGTGAAATGACAGACTTCGAGGTGTATCGCGAAACTTTGTATTCTGTCTTTTACTCTTGAGAGGCAGTGTTCTCTTATCATATAGGAGACCCACCTGCTCCATTGTCTGCTATTGCATAAAAAATGGCTCCATGTCCGATGATGACATTTTATACGTGTTAAAACCATTTTGAAATTTGAGTTGCTATACGACCTTAATCTAAATTAAAAATATTTAATAAAGATGTAAGGTTTCTCAGAATGATTTCGTTAATTCGCGCCTTTAAAGTGGCTTTAACACTTCAAAACGTTATCGATTAAGATTGATGAATTAATTAACTAATTACTTCTTTTATTACTCTTTTTCATTTTCTGTTTTATATTTCATAAAACAATCCAATAATTTAGAATAAAATTGTTTTCATTGAAAATGTTAGGTTAATATATAACACCAATATGGATTATTTAAACCTTAATTTAATAGGAATTAACTGAATTTATTGGTAAAATTAATACAGTAAAGTGTGACCAACAGATGGTCTTCACAGTGGCCGGGCTTCTGTCTGAATACTGTTGCACCCGTAGGGGAGCCATTTTGAAGCATATATTGATGCATTTGGGCCGGCACACCCGAAGTGATACCACAAGCTCATAGAATACCTACTCAGCGTGAAATAGTAGTTGCAATAGAAACGTTGCTTCTACTGTGTTTTGCTGAGTGAGTGAAGATATCGCAACACAACCAATGCGCGAACTACAGCGCGGTTGTGTATGGGCGGCGGTCTTCTCATACCATATAAAAGACTCACCTGCCGTGTTGTCCGCTATATCATAAAAGACTGACCAACCTAAATCGCGCCATATTTAACTGATTTTTAGATAGTGTGGCGTTTAGCTGCCTTTGATTTTATATACCCCAATTATGGTTATAATTTTCGTATTACATAAACGACTTTCTACAGATTTTCGTGGCTTCTTGCTTTTTACGCAGTTTTATAAATCGTTGTTTCATATTATAAAATGCTAATTGTATGTAATAAATCACGATTATATATCACAGTTCCAAATCTACACTTTCGTTATTTGTAGATTTTTCGATAAATATTCGTGTGCTTGACATACATTTCAAAGTGGAAAACACATTTTACTTTTCCATAAATATTACGAAAACAAGACTTAAAAGTACATAACTATTTAAAATTCTTATAAATTTTCATAAAAAATACAAGATTTTACTTGTGCATGTCATAAACATAGAAATAAATTCGAATTATGTCACTTTTTAAAAAAATTTTACAGTATAGTGGCCAACGGAGCTGGCGGTTCTTCCCTATGGCCGGAAGCCATCCACGATCCGCGCATTGGTTGGGTCGCCGGCACTTTAACTATTTGGGCGCTAATAAAGAAGTGAAAGAAAAATAATAGGCTCTGTTAGTTGTTAATTTTTACCGAATTGGAGCAGTTTTCATTCCAGGTTTTTATTAATATAGTAATCTAATATTTTGTATAAAGCCTTGTTATATTGACGACGCTTAGTTAACGTATTTTTTTAAATAGTAATTTCTGCAGATAATGAGGAGATACCTATCCCAAAATGGCCGACAACGCATCCGTGGCCCTCCTAGAGTTGGAAGTGTCCATGGGCGGAGGACCGCTTATTCCAGGTGAGCTGGGAAAAAATTGTATTTTTTTAAAATAGACACACAATTAATGTTTGATAGAAAATTCTTTGTTTGATCCAACAATTCATTCATAATCAACATACGTTATCAGAAATTGTCACAAAAATACAAACAGAATGCCAATAAGCCTTCCCTTCGTTAAAATCAAAACAATACGTTATTATGTAATATGATATGGACTGATTGCGTAATAAGAAGGGTGTTAAATGGGTGACAGGGATCAGGTCAGCCAAGTGTCCCGCCAGGGCAGGGCACCTCAGATCAGTGCCAACGTGAAGGGGACCAGAATGTAGGTGAATGCTATGCGCTGGGGTCTAACCCTCTTGCACCTTGCAAACGCAAAACAATCAGAAATACCAACCTGTCACAACTGGGGATGAATCGCGAAAATCACTCGATAATAGCATTAACATAAAAGAATTTCAAATATTTTCAGTCCGCGATAAAAATTTACAAAAAAATATTGTAATAAGCTGTACATTTGTATAATCGATCAGATAATTTGATAGTGTAACAGCAATAAAAAGAGTAGCTTTTAAATACCTGTAACACACCCACAGATAGCTGACTGGAACTTGGTGTGTCTACGAGCGAACCGGTTAACTGTATGAGGCTTTGATTTCCATATTTTTAAAGGTTTATACCATTATTTAAGCATTTAATACCTTGTAGTTGTCTGTAAGTACATTCAAAAGTAATAAAATTTCATTTTTAACCTAGAATACATCTAGGTTTTTTTGAAATTTTTTAATTTTAATACGTTAGACCTGCTATGAAAGTTAAGTTCATCGTTTTGTTTTTATAAGCAGCTCATGTTTTTGTCATTTTTTTCTTATGCTTTTCTATTCCGATCATATTTCTCAGTGTTATTTACTAAAAGACTTAATCAATATCTCAATTTATTTGTTCTCTAGATACGCTTAAAAATATATAAGAAATGGGTTGATACATAACATACTAAAATAACATAACATAACATACTAACATACTACTTTGAACTAGAACATAATGATGAACGCCTGAAATGACTACCTTGATCCTTTATTTAGCTAAAAATTAATCTTTTAATATTAATCCTGTATATAGCTTATAATTGTACATTTAAGCTCGAATCCGTATGTAGTTTAATGCTATAATTTGATATTATATGTAATTTAATAAAGATATATAGATGTATCTAACGAACGCTTAATACAATATTAATCATATTTATAGCCTAATATCATATATTGAATCTCGATCCTGTACATAGATTGTTCTAGAGAATAAAGCTTATTAGGAAGCTCGCGGTGCGAGCGCGTTGACTCGTGCGCGTAACGGATCGATAACGAAAGCTCCAAACTCGATGGAGACGCGCAGCGAATGTGCTCCGAATCCCGCCAAATGCAGCGACAGCTGTGCGTAGCTCGTAGCCCGTAGAGGCGGCGCCTCCGCTATTATTATTATTTGTAAACAAGCGTGTGCGGGCGCGGGGTGTCACGTGACCGGCGACGATTGGTCGCGCCGGCAGCTGCGTCGCCGCGGATTGAGGCGCAACTCAGCACTTGCGGCGCCACAAACTATGCATTTCGTTGCCAACGCTTTTAGAACGAATTTCTCTATGTAGAGACGCTTTTTAGATAATATAGACGGAATTTCATTGATACGTAGCTTCAATTTTCATATTTTTACTCGAAATATACTCAATTTTTAATAATTATTCGGTAACTACTTAAGTTATTTGCTTAATGTTAAGTAATTTTTATATGTGTACTAGTTTAAACAAATATTAACAAATTTAATGTTAAAGGAACACTCAAGTTTTACATATTTAGAATCACATTCCTATAATAAATTTGCAATCATATATCTTTGTTAAAAGTGTTACACAAAACTAAACCAAATTAATATATTCCTTATATATATACCTATTTAATTATGCTCGTACGATGCGTGGCTTTGTACTACTAGGCTCTTTACGTGTAGCCTAGGAACTGAAATCCATTTTAAAGAAACGTTTTTATTGCAAATGGAATTATTAAAAAAGAATTGTTGCATATTTGAATGTTATAATATGTAAGATTTGTTATCTTCTCAACCAAAATGTAGTCCGCTTACCGTGCAGCGCTTTCCGCTGGAGGAACGGTGTGGAATTGGTAGCGCGCCCGCCACCAGTCCACCGCTGTATATCGTCGCGTTAACTCGCGACGTAGTCCGCGAACAACATCGCAAACTAAAGATCGCGTTCGCTTTTTGTTTATTTTCGCGTCATACCGCCGCATCGAGGGACGCGAATGGATCAAGCGAGAAAAGGTATCGGCGTAGTTTTGTGAGCTTTGTGGAAGTGTGTTATAAAGTTGTGAGCTTTTTTGTGGATTGTTTAGTTAGCGGCAGCGGTGCGTGGAGCCAGTTCCCGTGAGCTTCCACTGTGCTTTTGTAGATCGCGAATGTATGCAAACTTTGTATGAAGTTTACAGCACTGTTTTAGATTGTATATTATAATGTTGTTTGTTATGTGTTTTGTAGTATAGGTAGGTATTTGCTGATTCTTAATTTATTATTGAAGCAAAAGTTTTATACCATATCTTTCTTATCTTATATTATTAGTACGCTACGATGCGACTTGGGGACCTTCGTTCCTTAAAGGCCGGCAACGCACTTGCGGGTGGGCAAGGGCTCGGTTTGTCCATGGTCGGAGAACCGCTTGCCCTAGGTGAGCCTCCTGCTCGTTTGCCAACAATTGTATAAAAAATAGTAGTTAACACTAATTATTTACTTATATTACGTTGATCTTAGTACTGTGTTTGTGTGAGACTGTGCATGACGCATCGTTCTTTCTGCGCATGAGTTGTAGTGTCGTTATTGACAAAGAACATTTTTATTTATTTTTCAATATAAATAAGCCAATATGGAATATTTGATATGGATTGGAACATATTTGTAGATGTTTACTTCAATAAAAGTAACATTTGATAGATTTCTACATTTAAAGTGATATTACTAGAAAAGTAGTCATAAATACCTTTTAAATTAATTAATACCAACTATTTTAAATAATTTTTTTGATTATCGTACTTTTAAAGTCAAATTACTATGAAATGAGCTATAAATAGTAACTTGTTAAGTTAAGCCAAAATAATTATATAAAAATATAACATAATCTATTTTAAAAAATACTAATTACTTAAAATTGTTTTAATAAATATAATAATTCCAACAAATCGAATACAGATGTGTAATAGGAAAAAAGTTAAATTAATAAATTTTACTTTAGGTCAAGCCAATCTTTTTATATATATATATATATATATATAATATAAAATACAATATTTAACTCAATGATTTATATGTTGAATATTCTACGTGGTATATACAAAATATATTCAAGAAAGCGTATTAGTAAGAAAATGCCTTCGATCAGTCTTTATTCCAATTATGAACGTCTTACAACAAAGTTAGACTATTTACTAACACACTTAGATCCAATAATAGTGAAAAAAGACAGGCTTAAGTTTTTTTAAAGCTGTCCTTATATTATTGAGAACTGGAGCTTTTAACGTTGAAATCCCAAACGACGGTGTTGCTTAATTCTTATAGTACCTTACCTTTTACTTAATATAAAATTAAATGCGTTAAAAATTTAACTTTATCAAAAATTGAGTCAGATTAACTATCATTAGTATCATCTCAATGTTTTTTGTTCCAAAACTGGGCTTTTTTTAAAGACATTTTACGCCGCGCACGACTACTCTTGGAAGCTCTGTAGGAACAGAGGTTTTCCCAAACGTAGGAACGTTTGAAGGTCCTCAAATCTTTTTCCTTTCCTTTGAAATAGGAATTTCTTAAAGGCCGGCAACGCACCCGTAGTGCTGCTTGTCTATGGACGGAAAATCGCTTATCCTAAGTGAGTTCCTGTTCGTATGCCACCGGTTCCGTTAAAAAATAATTGTATTTAGTGATGATTCTGTAGTGAAAAATATTAATAGGTGAAATAAGATGATATGGAAACATAAATTGCTTATTATTTGTAAGTATTATATAATTTCAATATCTAAAAACATAATTTTGATATTCACTTGCTAAGCAAGCTAGATTGAACTTGTAACAAAATTCAGCCATTCAATGCATGTTATATCAGTTCTAGAATTTTCTGTCTCCCTTCCTCTAATTACGAATTTTACTTGAAAGAACGAGACACTATAGCTAATGCATTTTACATTTATATATAATAATATATCAATGTGTGTGTGTCCCTTAACCATCTCACATATTAATTTTTATTCGATTGTTATTCAATAGATATGAATCGAATGTGGCACTACTAAAGCGATAATCGATTATGTGAAAGAAATGTCTGGAGTGGTTAGTTATATATTCTTCAATTGCTCATAAGACAATCGGGGCCGCTCCCACGGATAATCAAATAAATACGCCTTCCTCTTGTGAATGTGATAATGGCGAGTCAAGTTCAGTTCGACCAATGAAAACAAATAAACAAATTGGCCAATTTCGTCCCGGCCGCTGACAGCGGCTACAGATTGTGCAATGCACGCTTCCTTTTTAGTTCGAGTTATGTTTCCTTTTCCTAGTTTCGGAAGCTGTATTGACTCGATTTAGTATTCCATAGACCACATATTTGGTGGAAGTGCTTACGCTGTAACAAACTGTACCTACATGACGCCATATAATCAGGATTGTAACTAGGTATATGGTAGACTCACATCTAGTGTTTTAAGAACAAAAATAATGGATTCTATAAGTTACGTATTAAGTTCGTTTTCAGAATAAAAATTGAGTAACAATTTTTTTATTTGACTTGTAGTTACTACGAAAACCTCAAAAAAATCACACAAAATAACGTTTTGATTTCAATCCGAAATAGCTTCTTATTACTCTAGCCTTTTTATATTACTGCCAAACATTTATATATTTCACCACTTGACCTCATCAATTTAATTTCTATCAATTTGATTTTTAAGATGAATAAATAGCGTTTTTTTATACCGAAAATGACTTTTTTGAAAAGCGGATACGTTCTGTATATATGACCTTTAGAGTATTTCTTAATTATTAAAACCAACAACACAACTTTACTAAATTATATTCTAATCAATTTATTCTTTATACTTCATCGATTTTATACAAAAAAATATAAACTTATTATTTTTAGAAAATAATATAAAACATGAGACAGTAGCTACAAAAGTCTAAAATAATATATTATTTAATTTGAAAACAGTAATAACACAATTGTGTAATAAACTTACATAAGCTATATCTGTTTCTATGATAACCATAAAACACAGAAACAAAAGAAAAACATATTAATCAGAAAGGCAGTTAGATAATAGCCAATTGCATTATATAAACAATAACTTATTTTAAATCATAAGTCACTTGTACCAATTAAACTACATTTCTTTTAAATAACAGCATAATTCATTTTAAATCCTAATAACATACGAATAGATAAATAAATAAATTTTCTTTAAATTATAAAGATCGCCGGAAAACGCTGGATGCAGGTATTGGTCCAAGGGGGAGGCCTTTGACCAGCAGTGGACGTCTTACGGCTGGAATGATGATGATATATAAAGAAAAATATAATTTTCTTATATTATTTATCTGTATGTTATCATATTATAGTATGGTAGACTGTAGTGAAATGAGATTGTAAAAATTGTGATTTGGAAACGACGTGGTAATTGGAAAAATTAAATGTCGTTTCTTTTATTGCAAAGAAAGTCAGTTGTGTTTTATTGACTGTTGTTCCAAACCACTACAAGCGAAATCCATCCTTTATAAAACGACATTTAATGTTTCCAATTACTAAGTCGTTCCCAAATCACAATTTTTACAAGCTTATTTCACCACAGACTACCATGACATGTTATGGTTAATATAAGAACACACAGATACATAATATAAGTAAATTATATTTTTCTTTATATATATAAAAATAATATTTATAAAATTCTACCGTGTGGTTACCGGATCAGAATAGTACCAATCCCAGTCTTCCTAGTGGGATGTCGTAGGACACTTCACCGGAGGGTGGGCAGCAGCGTCCTTGGTGATTAAGGCAAAACACCCTCCTTGGGGAGGCTTTGTCCAGCAGTGGACTTGATAGGCTGATGATGATGATATAAAAATTATAGGAACAACCAATTGAATTAAACTTCTTTAAATAATATAATATCCCATTTGAATAACTCATAATTTAATCCAAGTGGACAAAACTCTTTAATTGTATATCCTATTTTAATTCTGTTTCACGAAACCTGTGGCAAAGGAGCAGCAAGCTCACCTAAGAAAAACTCCATTTTAAATCTTAAATTACAATAACAGCCAATAGAATTACACTTATTTAAATAATATCTCATTTGAATAAATTATACTTACATCCAAATGGATCCAAACTCTTTAAAAAATATTTAATGCTATTTTAATATTGTTTCATGAAAACTGTGGCAAAGTTACAGGGAGCTCTAGCAAGCTCTAGCAGGAAGCAATAGCCAATTGAATTATTCTTCTTTAAATATTATTATTTCCCATTTGAATAACTCATAATATTATCCAGTTGTATCCAAACTCTTTAAAAAAATATTAAATCCTATTTCAATTATGTTTTATAAAAGCGGCGGCAAAAGAGCAGAAAGCTCACCTAGGAAAAAGTGTATTTTAAATCTTAAATTACAGCAATAACCAATTGAATTACACTTATTTAAATAATATACAAAATAATTCACACTTTTATCAAACTGGATAAAACTCTTTAAAATTATAGTAAATCCTATTTGAATTAAATTTCTTTAAAATATCAATATATATTTCTTAAATAACTTATACCATATTGGAAGTTGTGTTTATCCAAAGCACAAATATCCAATATCAAGCTTAATAGAGCCTAAGTCGATCCATCTCTCGCGATAATCCCCATCTTATTGCTCTTTACTAAGACTCGCTTTTCATAAAGTCGACGGTCGTTCAAATATCGTCTGCGTGTTACGAGTGTATGTGATTGTAAAGAATACTATATGTTAGTCTCGCCGGTGAATGCACCACGCGATCTTCATAATACCTATATTTGGATAATTAAGCTTTTTACTTTTATTGATTTACTTCGCCTCAGAATTTGCCTAAAGATAGAAGCACAAATTGAAAATGGTAAACATATAGGAGTCCCGCCTGCTCCGTTGTCCTCTATAGAATAAAAAAATAGTTTAAACAATAGAATCTTAATGTTTTTTTATGATAGGATTATTACATTGTTAGTAATGTATAATTTATATAATCAAACTATTTATTGTACTAATTACCTATAGAAATAAACCTTGCTTGCATTTATGAGAGCCTCGTAGCTTAATGGTTTTAAAAAGAGTACAATGAAGCGAGAGGTTTGAATCCCTGTCCGGAATTATAAATTAAATTATAATTTATTCGGTCGGAATGGTTTGACAGTGGCCGAGCGAGTGTCTTAATACTGTCGCAGACGTGGGAGAGCCATGCTGAAGTATATGTATGAAGTATATGTGCGTCATCATATGATGACGCACTAATTTTGTCGCCTCGTCCGAAGTGATACCACGGGCGTGAAAAAATAGGAAACACACCTGCTCCGTTATCCGCTATAGAATAAAAAAATATGAAACAAAATTAAATAAATTTAGCGAGAAAGTTCAATTGTTTTTAAAGCTTTTTACCGCGTACCGCTACCCAGTAAAATCTGTATTTCTAAACCATTACGATTTGGGAAACTTCAAAGACATATCCTTTAAAACCCGTCAACGCATCCGTGCCCAGAACCATACGACCGCTTATCCGAGGTGAGCTTCCTGCTCATTTTCTTCCTATTATTCATTAAAATACTAGATTTATACATTTGTACAATACTAGATTTTTACAATTGTGTTAATTTAAAGATAAATAAAATGATTCAATTATTATGGCCAAATGGTCTTTCTAGACTACTTTTCAATTGTTTCAAATATGTTTTCATACAAAAATTGTTTTTAAACAGTCTTTTTATTAACAAATTTTAAATATTGCCTTTAAATCTCAACAAATCACATAAAATTTAATTAAATCAGAACATCTTTGAACATCTTCATATTTAAGCAGTAATTATAAAAACCTAATAGAAAACTGTTTGTTTTCAAAAGAATTGAAAATAAACCCAGAAGTTGTTCTTTGGAGAAATTTATTGTAATTGTTATTATTTTTGTTGAACTGTTTATGTTTTGTTAAAATGTTTATGTTTTAATTAACTCTTTACAATATTTAGCTAAATCCATTTTTGTTTTCATCATCATCATCATTTCAGCCGTAAGACGTCTACTGCTGGACATAGCCCTCCCCCTTGGACTTCCATGAATACTTGTCGGAGGCGACCTGCATCCAGCCTCTTCTGGCAAGCTTTATAAGGTCGTTTGTCCTTGTGGGTGGACTTCCCTCGCTGCATTTGCATTTTTGTTTTAAACCTTTAGAACTATATTTATTTAGCTAATATACATTTATTAAATTCCTATATGTCTTATGGTATTCGAATAATGAACAACAATCACATATGTGACTTCCTCCAAATAATGCAACTTCATAGGTGGATTATAAAAAGCGCTCAATTTCCGATGTCGCATCCGATACTAGACAACAAAAAATCATCACAAAATTCAACCAACACAAAGTTTAATCTAACCATTGGGAAATTATAATGAAAGCCTTATTCAGACGGAATATGGGTGAAAGTTGAGTTGTATTATTTAGATACACACAAATATCGCGGTAAATGTTAAGGCAAGAGAAATAGTGCTAGTGTGGGAAAGATCGCTGTAAAAAACGCCACACATCTGCTGTTCTTTTCATCAGGCCGAGGGAATTCAATGGGATGGGTCGGTAACTCTATATCGGGTACTCGCTCTAATCATTGTGGTGTAGCTTAATCTGCGATCCTCTTTTGTTTCGGTCTAGGTTGTTCTGTTACGTCACGCGTCGTTTCGCGCCTTTAAGCTGTTGTAGGTACACTTGTAATTGTCGATAAAGAAAACAGGAATGTATACAGTTTTATAGTTTTACATATTAACTCGCCGTAAGCGATTTCAACTAAAACATGCAGATGTTAATTTTGTTGGTTCTAGAAATTTATTGAGCTTTTTCTAAAGTGAAATACTACATACCAAAAACGACGACTAGATAATTCTAATGCCGATTTAGACTTCGAATGACTGCGAAGTCATTAATTAGGGGATGATACCAGTTCTTTAGTTTGTAAATTGTTTTAAAAGTTGAAAATTACATAAAGAATTTAATTTTCATTGTTAAAAATCTTTCGGGTAACTATGCATACACCTAAATTAGAAAGCTGTGTCAACGGAAATATTCAAATCTTCCAAGCTGTTAAATTTTCTATTATAACTATAGCTTATTAATTATAACTTATTATAAATATATATATAGACCAATTGATTATATAATGATTAATATAAGTATATAAGTTATAGTATATAAGTTTTTTAGATAAAAACCATAAAATTATAAAGTAGAAAACTATCAAATAAAGCATTAAAATCGTCCAAGCTGTAACTAATTGTACAATAACCATAGCTTATATAGCGAATGTGTGATGATAATATAAGCTGAATATAGCAGCTTACAAAATATAACATTAGCTAATCATGCCGCTATGGGCAATCGCTCTGATGCGCGTATCCTGTGTGACGTATCATTACGTTGATTATACTCTGTGGACTGGTGTGAGAAAAATATAAAACCTTTACGGTGTATTTGACTCACTGAAACACCATTGTATATGTTTGCTTTGATTGACTGAAGGCTTTATTTTTCCTAAAAAAAATACTTGAAGCATAGTACCTACACTCTAATGGAGCCGGTTCTTCCGGTGTGATACCACGAGCTTACAAAATACCAGTTTGAAACACAACTGTTTTGCTGAGTGAGTGAGGATTTTAGAGCTTTTAAGCGATATAAATAGCCGGCATCACAAACATATTATAGTTCCGTTGTCAATGTGGCTGTGATCTCTTACCATTACGGAAATGGATGCTCCGTTGTCCGCTATTTAAAAAAATCCAGCGTAGCCTACTTCAGGATGAGATTCACTTCCATATTCAGCTAAAATGAGGACATAAATGTGATCGATTCACTTATCACGTTATCAGCTATGATCAATGAAGATATCAGTATCCGGTTCAGGTATTATGTGTGCCGGATGTTACATACACCGCAGCTGGATTGAACTGTTAAAATATTGAATTAAATGTATAATACAGTTTCAAATGATATAGTTTGTAAGAATAAGCTTCGCTATTGCATTCAAGTTTACATTTTATATAAAAACTTATGAGAGTCATGCTGACGCATAAATTGTGACAAGTTAACAGAATACCAGCGTAAAATAGTATTTTCGTTGAGTAAGATTATCGTAGGCTCACGTCCTAAATAAAAATACTCTTTTATTTCCAAATCAATATGACTTGTGGTACTTCAAGAAAAGAGCTTTCATATACCTTAAAGGCCTGTGTACTTGTGGCTCTGCAAGGGCTAGAGGGTCCATGGGTGGAAGACCGCTTACTCCGGGTGAGCCTCCTGCTTGTTAGCAATATTTTGCATAAAAATTAATAATAATAATAATTTACAAATAAAAGGTCACACTATTCGGATATATACATCTATTCATATAAAATAACATCATTTTTTTATAATGATGCAACAATAGGATACCTATGTAATGATTGAACGTTGGATAAGGTATAATATAGTTATAAAGTTCAAGAACTGAAGTAGAGCTTCACGAAGCCATAGCAGTGCGTTGAACGTGAAAAGTTCGAATAGAAGACGCGTTCGCATCGCGCGCATTCCCGCTAAACGTCCAATATTCAAGGATTTCCGAACGTCATCTAAACATGCGTCGGTTTCACCGCGATGCACAAAAAAGCGACAACATCCGATTCTAAAAATAAGCCGTATAATTGCTGCGCAGAGCTGAAAGCGCGGTGCATGCTGCATCGTTTGTACGGTTGCCCTTGACAACGGAGACCCAGATACTATCGCGTTTCGCGCACACACACACAACACACCCACACATGGTCGCACAGACGAATCCTTGCGCACACAGGCGCACGCCTCGTAATAACACACGCACACGACATTTCGAGTTGCGTTCCGTTCTGAGCTTTTTAATCTTTTTTTTCGTCGGTCGTTCTTTGTGCACATTTACAAAGAGTTTCGTCTTGATTGCCAGCCGGGACGTTTTGATCGCACATTTGTTCCTTGATGACGCAATGATAGAATCATTCTACCTCTCTCTTACTTAAGCAGACATGTAGTATTTAAAAGACGTCTAATTTTCAAAATACTGTATGCTATCATTAATCCTTTTACAGTTAAATTACTAGAGATTCATAATATTTTATTCACACCTATATAAAAATCATCTTTAGGAAAAACTGTACTCCGCCCATGAACACCTGCAGTTCCAGCTGAGCCTAGGGTGTGTTCCCGGCTTTTTAGGGATAGATACGCTCTTTTTTGAAAGTCGTATTGGCGTGATAATACCTCTGCATGCAGCTGAATCCACAGAGAGGTGGTAGGCGGTATTAATTGCCTTAAAAGCGCACGTTTGAGGTGAACATCAAGGTGATACGAATAAAACTTTATGTGGCAATATAAGACATATAGATTAAACAAATTATAAATATATTAGAGGTCCTACAATTTATGATCCTTTAAAGTAATATAATAGATTACTATTTTAAGTATTTATAGCATAAATTTATTTAGGCATTATATCTTAATAATGTTACATCTTTAACATTACTTTAGTTTAATTTTATTTAGTTTATAATAAACATTAGAAATTTTAAAAAAAACCCAATGAATAATAGCTATGGTACATACGTACATGAATTCAATCGTTACACAGAATCGTTGCTTTGAAAACTTTTCCCCGTGTTCAAAGAGCTATTTCACCTCTGGCACTGTGTGTGTACATCTAAAATAGAAAACAAAACCTATCTCTCGGAACGCGAAAGACGAAATAGGCTTGTTACAATTTAGACCCTCTCTGCCGCGAAACAAAAGATGGCTTTTGATCTTAAGCCCAGAGTACTAAGATAAAGATCTCGCCAAATTAAAGGGATTTGAACTTTGTTTATAGTAGGGTAGCCTGTCCATTACTTTAAAAAATTGTAGAAATTTTCGTCTATTATCTTACTACTA
>DWCF01003511.1:0-19369 GCA_018230265.1 Delias oraia
CAAGATCGCAGCGGGTGGGCGTCTTTGGGGAGGCCTATGTCCAGCAGTGGATTTAGATGGGCTGATGATGATGATGAAATAATATCACTAAAAAAATTATTACTCGTTACACTCGGCTTTGCAGCAGATCACATTTAATCTGAACAAATGTGTACTAATTCTACTACATTCACCCGTGGGAGAACCATGCTGAAGTATGTGGACGCACTAATTTGGCCGGTTCGTCCGAACTGATACCACGGGCTCGCAGAATACTGAACGTTAAACGTTACTTGTACTGTGTTTCGCTGAGCGAATGAGGATAATGGAGGCACTTAAGCGGCATTATTAGCCGCTTAAGTGACGTAAAAAGCCGGGAACACAACCAATGCGCGGACTGTGGCTCGGTTATCCATAGGCGGCGGTATTCTTTTACCATAAAGGAGACTCACTGCTCCTTTGTCCGCTATACTATAAAAAAACTCGGCGTAAACATTAAAAACGGCATAACATTAGTCAAAAAATTTGATCGCTTTTTAGTTACATTTTGAAGAGTGCGATAAAACGCCCTTGCTGCTTGGGGTCAGCCCTCGAAGCTTGCACGTCGAGATAGCAACAGCTACTATAGTTATAAAAAATTGCGATTTCTGTAAGGCTATTTATTATTACGAAATAATATTTCTACATACATAGGAGAAGATAGAATTTATAATGTTTGAATCATTATTTACAATAAAACGAAGCGGAAACGATTAGGGATCAGAATTGCCAGGATTAACAACATTGCTGACTGTGAGACAATGGCGCTGTAATAAAGATCTTTTAAATTTATAAACAATTTATATACTTAGATTTCTCTATAATTTTTGATTTTAAAAGATACGTATGAAGCGCATTGACTAGGAATGAGGTCACGCGAAGTTTTACTGTTCCCCGAATGTGTGGCCGGGGCTTGTATTTCATATAATACGGTCAATAGTATTTAATAAAGATGGAAACGTTGACAAAATAAGACCCAAGCTAGCATAATTATTATAGGCGCAATTTGGCTTCTTCCCGCTTCGCTCTATGAAACCTTCATCAAGCATCATTCGTTGTTTTACGTACTCGTGACAAAATATTTAAATATGGTCCTCTATAGTTCTGCCGATTGTTTCAGCGCAGAACGAACTTCTTTGAAAGAAATAGATGGATGTAATACGGTAAATGGTTAGTATGTTCTATATTAATTTTGTACATGCATGCTTGTCTTCCTGCCACTGAATTAGTATGATGAAATTAGAATTGGTTAGGTATTTATACGAAAGTAATTTTGCAATTATATGTAATAAATATTTATGTATACTAATTTTCATAATTAAAGAGTTAAATCTAATAAACTTAGAAAGACGTGGTTCCTATTTAATTGTTTCTTTAGTTTTTATATTTTTAATTTTCAGTATGAGTTCACGAGGCTGCTGACTTGAGGAGGCCCCCTAATGTTTGTTTAAGAAATTATTTGATCTACGAACTGCTCACGTAAGATTTAGTCGCAAGAATTGTCATATCGAAATTAATTTTGTATAATAATCACATATTTTATACACAATAGATTTTAACTTAGTTTTAACAAAAGCAGTGCAGAATAGAGCTGTATTTTTATTATAAACTGCATATTCTCTTCTCTTCTCTTCCCGTTCTATAGCCAAAATAGTTAATAGTTTTTATATGTAAATTAATTTTGGCTTAATTTTCTTATTATCGTTGCATTCCTAAGTACTGCAAATTTCCTAATTATCTTGGCTGTATTTATGATTGTATATCTCTGTTTTGCACTTTATTTCTCTCGTAATTTACCGCTATGAATTCTACTAGATAGACGTATGATCGACAATATTTTCTAAAATTAGGTACAAACAAATTATGATTATTTTCATATGACAAAATTGGGAATGAATATGACTTGACCATGATAGACGTACATTTTTCTAGTAGTATTCATGGGGTTCCACTACAAAAGACATCTACTAATCATCTACTAAGACATTACAAGATATATTTTAAATTAAAATGATGTTAATTTGACAAATGCTAGTCCTTTTCTTTTAATTTTTAATCATTATTTATCCATATTTTTTATAGGTACCTATGTGAGACATTTCTTTGGACTATATATTGAAATATGTTCCTAAATCAACTGTTGCAAGTGAAAATGTTTCCAGATCCTATTTTTCTATACATGCTTTGTTTTATTTATGTGTGTAAAATGTTTGTAAATTTTGCATTCGTATGAATCTATGACATTTACATAACCTGATCATATATTCGTTTATTGTGTGTTGTAATTATATGGATTAGTTTTATTTTACCTGTTACTAATTTTATGGACACGCACGACCGCCCAAGCATTTTGCGCACTTAGCAACCTGGTATATAGTCTAAGCCAAAATATTGTCCCAAAATTGTAAGACTACCTTGACAAAAGTTTTTATCTTGCTCAACCAACGTTATAAGAGAACTTGGGTAATGCATTAGTAATTTTATAGCGATCTTGAACTGCAGTTATGTGTTCATAATATAAGTGCATAAAACATTGCCGATTTTGTTTGTTGTTTTACCAAATTGACTGTCTGTATATTTAGTTTCAAAATCAAAGATAAATAAAAAAAGCAAGGATATAAAATACGCCGGTCGGTTTATTATTTTTTGAATAATACAATGTTCATCATAAATGCGTTCCTGAGAACAATTTTTATACATTTATTTATGTTTAAAGAATTTAACCCATTTAAAAACAGAATAAGTAATCAAAACTTCTATCGTATAATTGATTAAATAATTAGTATTGTTTCCACAATTGTCACACTTTCAAGTTCCATGTGAAATTTTAAAGAATTTGTAGTCGTTAAGACTATAATTTTATGTCTAGTTCAGAAAGATTGTTCTTACATTCTATATTCTTCATTGGTGCTTAAACGATGTATTTAGAACTCTTACACCATCCCAGAGCGGTAATATTGTAGCGTTAATCAATGATTATTACTTTTTAAAGATACATCTTGATTAAAGATTAATTCTTCATACAGAGAATGGTTTAGTATTGATGGTGAGAGACAGCTGATTTTGTGATTGCCTCCTTACAAATACATCTTTTATAGTTTGAAGAATCGTAGATTGCTTAGATATAATGTGCCTTTGGCCATGTTGAAATGTGCAATTCACTCGGTATTTCTGATACCATTTGGATAAACCGATATGTTGCTTGATTGTTACAAGTGTTAAAAGATGATTGAAATGTCTTCGAAACAGATGTAGGAAAATATACCCGTCTCAGTTTACGAAAGAGTTTTGATTAATGGGAGATAGCGTAATCTTTAAACGCAAAGAACCCTAAGACATTTTATCGTGGCCAATGCCACTAGTAAATGACAACTCGGCAGCCTTGTAAATGAATGCTATCAGATAGTCAAAAATGATATAGATATATTACGGATGAGTAGTTGTAACATAATAAATGCTTATTTTATAGTACTGTAGCCTTCAATTGATTTTATAAATTATTCTCATCCATGCTAAATAAAAGAACAGCGGAGCATTTTAAAACATTGTTCTCTTAAGAGTACGAAAGAAAGTTACTTATTCATAGTTAACTTTCTGAAGCTTTAACGTTTGTAATATCCCTTTAGAGCAATAAGATGAAAAAGTTTTTGATTAGTTTCCGTGAAGAGACAATGTAATTGTTAATTTGTTTATGCCCGTGAAATGGGCACATTTATTTTTGCAATACAATTGATTTTTGAATGTGCATTACTTACAGAATTCAAAATTATGTCCAATGTATATTAAATAAATATTTATAATGATTTATCCATTTTATTAAATCTGATAACATAATACCTACATTGAATTGCAAATTGTATTATAGTGTAAACTCCATGTAACGTCCCTCGATTTAAGGACAAACTCCCTAAAGCGTCGAAATCAATTGGCTCTAGTTAGTTTAGCTTGTCTTCCATCCACCTTTTCTTTTCTCCATTTAACGAGAACTCTATATTACGCTATAAAATGAACAGTCCCTTCAGTGTCGTTATATAGAGTTTACACTGTATATATATATCGGCACAAAAGTAATAATGAAGAGTGACGCGCCTAATAAGGTCAACACTCCGGCCAAAAATGCTCAGATCCTGAATCCCGAAAAGTTTCAGAGCTCGCGAATCGCTTTGCATGCTTGGACGGCGTAGTCTCAGTCGACGAGATCAACAGGAGGATGGTTGCAGCTGTTCAAAAGATCGAGTCTCGGCATTTTCGAGCCCGCCCAAAGACACTTCCAACAAAAATCAAATTGCACCTTGGCGGTGTTAAAAGAACGGCTAGAGATGGTAGTGCGATCTCCGGCTTCGATGTTGCCAATTCAATACCTCGTGTATTGAAGAAGCGAAACAAAGGGTCTAAAGTGTTCGCAAGGGATCTGTCAGTGGAAAACGCAGAATGGAACGTCCCGCCACGCGATGGAAAGACGACCTCATCAAGGTCGCGGGCAACCGCTGGATCCAGATCGCTCAAGATTGTAATAGCTGGGCATCTTTTGGGGAGGCAGTGGACTTGATAGGCTGATGATTGACGTGATTTTATCACGTTAACAAAATCTAAAATGGATAGTATACCTCCGCCTAAAACGTTTAAAACGCGGGCATCCCAACGCGTTACCCGAGTCCTACAAATTCATTAGACAGAACTCTCAGCGGGCTCCATCACTGAGCCCGTTTGTTTCCTCTAGCTCGTTCAAATAGGCCGCTGCCATCTCCAGCACCCTCGTAGCGGCAATCCACGTCTTCAACCGACTCCATCCTTATTGCCTATACGGCAATGATGCCAAAGCGCCGCTTCCTCCTTGGAGGTTAAACCTAAAAAGAAGAATTTCTTTCCGCGAAAACGCCACGCGGAGCCTTCTAAGGCTTCCGCGCCGTTATATAATTTCATATAATATTTCTATCTCAAGACAACACTAGATGGCGGTAAAATTTGCTGTGTTATGTTAAATAAAAGAACAAGTGTGTTTATAATTATTTTTTTATTAATTTCACAAAATTATTCATTAAAAGCCACAATCGAAGGCTTTTAAGCTGTCAAAGCGCTGACGGATTAAAAACTCACATCGTTCAACAAACATGAGTTAGATAACTCGTTCAAGCTATCTATTCTACATTATAAATGATTATATTGTGTAGAAAATGTATCGTAAACTTTCTCAGATAAAGGCAGTCAAGCTTGTCCCAACTATTGCGACTAAAGCCCGCGTATCGATCTTTATTTCACATGAATTTTGGAATCTACTAGACCTAAGATGTTTAATTAAGTAGATGAATTAGCTGAAAACTGTTAGAAGAAAATTAACAGTTTAAACATGGAAACTAATAAAATTGTTATTGCCAGGTTTGATGAAGTAATGTTGTGAAATAGTAAAAAGTAATCCACATTTCAACCAAAACGGTAGAGATTCAAGATTCAAGTGAAATGCGCGGATGTAAAACAATCTTAACCATAACGTGAATAAAACTATATTACGTATAATAAGAATAGCTCAGTGTATATGACGTAGTTTAAATACGACAAGCAACATTTATCTATATTATTGAATTATGTATTTGAAGCTAATCTGTGATATTCTAGTGAACGCCTTAATCTAAGAGGTGCGAGAATGACCTTTCTACCCAAATGTCTCTTAACCTACAAATAAAACCACACAAAGCACAGGTTTAATGGGAAAAGGTCATTAAATCGCTAAATACATTAACAATTTAAAGTTATAGACACAAACTTTTCATATATTTCGAATATCTTCCTGATCCAGGGACTTGTCTGGGTCCCGTGCGCTCTATATACAAATAAATGATTTGTCCAAACATTTACAAACCGGCATAGATATATATTGGATATAAAGTGTGTGTTAATACCTGTTGAATTTTAGTTTTTCACTGTTCAAGACATCAATGCGCGTAAGTTAGCTTTATTATATGACAGATTATGGCACGCAAGATTTTTTTTAGACCCGATACTTAATCCAATATAATCGATTATACTGTATATTGATTGTACCAGTCTACCAACTACGCCTGAGACCTAGTAATGTCAAATATTTTATTGACATTTGAGTCGGTAAATGATAGCAAAGTACACTTTTATTACATTGTAGCGTGGCATATTTTAATAGATATTTATTTAGAATATAGACAATATTTGCTTTTATGATTTATAAATAGAGGTATCGCTATTGAAAGCTCAGATTTCAAGACCCTTGTGTAATGAGGCTAGCAGAAAATAGATTTGTTATCAGCCAAAATGGGCGAAAATAATTTAAATTCTTGTACAATTTGAAAAGCTAGTCTCGTCAAGCTACGCATAAATATATGCACAATACCAAATGCGATGACATACAAAAAATATTCCTTTCTCGCAATCCAATATAATATACTTTTTATTATACAAGCTTAAGCAAAAATAAACTCTTCATTATCTAAGACTATATTAATCTATTCTAAATCCAACACGAAACACCGAACAGATTTCAGAAATCGTCAAGGTAAAAGTCGTTCACTGATTCATTCGTTTTTTAACCATAAACCAAACCAGTAACGACATTACTCGAACAAAGTAATTTCTTCATACCGTGCTCGCTTCATTCCAACCAAGATCCACGAAGAAAAAAACGATTAATCATGACCTGGTTGGATACAATCCCAAGTGTCCATTCCATTAGCTACACTAAACTAAATTATATGTACAAACCACAATCATTTGATATTTATCTTTAAATACATAATTAACTTACTGAAACGCTATTTCTCTATCGCCTCACTAGTAAAAAGTATAAAGGGCTAAACATATTATCAAACCTTGTCAATAGAAGATAGAAATGCGGACTACATATAAGCAGTTCCATTTTCCCATTTTCCGACGAATGTCTCATAATACGTTTAGTAAAGTCGTTTAACGAAGTATGCTGCTTCTTTTCCTCGAATTACATACGTATTTTATGGAAAAGAGACAAAAGATACATATCCTAGTGAATACCACACAAGACTGATTGTCGACTAAAATACTATTCGGCCGATGCAATATTTCAAATTCCACGTGTGTCTAACCTAAAACTTATTTTTCTGCTTGAATTTACAAAAGCGTAGAACGACTAGTTTACCAGGTAACCATTATCGAGACTCATCTAAATCATTAAAACTGTTACAGTATCGTTAACTAACAGATATATCGTAATTGGTAACAGTACAATTGAGATCATAACATGAATTTTAACTGTAATAAAAATTGTATATGCAACAAGGGTACATTGTATTATAGTGGATTATATATAAGGCCAACCTCAAACACGCTCTCAATTGCAAACGGACAAACGCTATGGCAATGAATGACTAAAAGTAGCGTATTTGTGGTAGGCTTATAGCTAATAACATAAGTTTTTATATAATCATTCAGTTACAAAAGTTTTTTAACTTGTGAATTACATCTGTTGTATACAAACTTAACCATACTTGTTTTGCGATGCTGCAATTTGAAGGAAAACATAAAATAAGATTCTAATTGCACATCATATGAACACTGAAATTATAATTATTTGAAGTTTGAACAAAGTCGTTTGTGCAACTTTACAGAATATTTTTATGGCAGTATTGAAAGAGCAACAAAACCTAAATATGTATGTGACTATTCTAACCTTTTTCAATAATGATACATTTATTTAACTCGTATAAATACAGTACGTATATAATAAGTTTATTTTTAATTATATTAATGTGTTTCTACAAGCAAAACTGCCACATTTTTATCATTTTTAATATACGTCAAAGGAATGGAAATATATGTAAATAATTTATCTAGCATTTTCAAATAATTATTTCAAGTTTATATCTATTGAAAGAATTAAAATGTATATTAAATCAATTATTAATGAATCGCTTGTAGAAACATTCGGACATAGACATAACATGAGTTAGCGTGACTTGCTGCGCGGACGCCGACTGTTCTACGATGCCTTCCTGGAAAAAATGTTTCAAGTTGTAGTATTTATTTAAAAGTTTAGAGAATTCCAATAAATCGAGACCGAGTACAGAACATAGCTCTCATTATATTAGCTCATTTATATAATCGAACGAACCTAATTCAAGAAGCACGTCGGCCGGTAAGCGAGCCAACAAGCGATTTAAGCGCTTGGCCGATAGAAGCACGGTTCGCGTCGCTAGATGGCGGGCTGTTCCCGCCTGTGCAGCTTGCGACGCCCGGCACACTGCTGAAGCTGCCCAGCCCGGACATACCGCCGTGTGCGTCTAGGCATTTTTGATAGCGCAACTGGAAATAATTAAACACTTTACTAGTATAATCAAATAATTTTGAAAAGTCTGATTAAAATGTCTAAAATACGTAAAAAATGGTGTAGATATTACATATGTAGCATAGGAGTTTTATATATATTTGTTACTCTATCACGGAAAATTTCTGGATTTGGATAAGACTTTATAATATATAGCTTAATATAATAATAGCTTATACATCAGAATAATACATAGACTAAAATTTATTATTGTGCAAATTGGTTGAAATATAATTAAAAGTGTCACTTAAATCGAACCCAGTAGCGTACCGGGCAGAAGGATGTCTGCTGGATCAATTAATATTAGATAACTGAAGTCATTAAGTATTTTTTTATTTGTGTCGACCTGTATTACAATGTAGTGAGAACATGGGAGTTTGAATACCTTGCAAGCGGCCTCAATCGTTTTGCACAACGCGCCAGAGCTGGGCTCCGCGTGGAAAGCATGCGCAACGTAGCTGTCCTGCGGTGTGTGAACTATAAACGCGCACCGGCGGACGTCCCTTCCGATTCCCAGGAACGATAAATAGCGAACGCGACACTCCACAATAGGGGTTGTTTCCTGAGTAAAACACAGAGCGTAATTTTTCTTTTAATTAACTAAAGATATTTCATCTTTAGCGTACGAAATGGAAACAGCATTTTTTATGTTATAGCGGGCAACGGATCAGGCCTGTGGTGGATCACCGCCGCTTATGGACAACCGCGCCATAATTCGCACTTTGGTTGTATTGCCGCTTTAACTGTATTCATCTTTTCTGTTGGCAGTTGCTTATATTTTGTGGCATTTAGTGATTAGGAAAAACAATCATTAAGAATTTTATGGATGAAAAAACACTTGAAAAGCAGTCATTTTATTGATTTGAAAAAACTGGCGATCATTCTTTCCTCTACTGACTGGTGATCTCGGCTTACAATGGGTAAAGTGAAAACTAAATTTAGAAATTATAGTGCCAATATTAATATGACATATAATATGATAAATATAATATGTCATTATTAATACCCAACATTTGAGCTAGAGACCACGGACCAGCAAGCGAAGCGTAGTACATCTACCCACAATGTGGATAGACGACCGTATAAAGATCGCCGGAAGACGAAGACATGCATGGAGATCTGAAGGGGAG
This sequence comes from Delias oraia, assembly GCA_018230265.1. Taxonomy (NCBI): domain Eukaryota; kingdom Metazoa; phylum Arthropoda; class Insecta; order Lepidoptera; family Pieridae; genus Delias; species Delias oraia. The sequence goes on from DWCF01003511.1 coordinate 9,472, forward strand.
GCCTATGTCCAGCAGTGGACGTACGACTGAAATAATCATGATTTAAGCTGAACTAACCCCTTCGTCGGTAATGGTGATACAAGATGGCGCCACGGCAACAGCGACTGGCCTCCATGCAGAAGGTGCTCTTGCAGCTGCAAGTCGTTCCAATGCGTCGTTCAGTACGTCCATTCCAGTCGCACGAGGGACCTCGGCGCTGCCAAGGTAACGAGCACGGACTGTTTTACGAGGTTCCTCCATTGGAGTAGGGAATGACGCACCTGGAAACATACATGAACATTTTAAGAATTTCGTACTCAAAAAAAATTTTCAATTCCAAAGTGTTCCACCCGTGCGAGAGTCATGCTGAAGTATAGGCTGACTCACTAATTAGGCCGGCTCGTCCAAAGTGATACCACGGACTCACAGAATACACAGCGTGAAATGATACTCATACTGTGTCTCGCAGAGTGAGTGAGGACATCGGAGGCCCTTAAAAGTACCGCTTAAGGCGTAAAAATCCGTCAACATAACCAACGCGCGACTAAGCGCGGTTGTTTATGGGCGGCGGTGTTCTCTTACCATATAGGAGACCCACCTGCTCCGTTGTCCGCTATACTATAAAAAAATTCATGGAGATGGTCAAATCCAACTACATCAATAACAAAACTAGTCAGAATAGATCAAATCCAAAATAATATCTTAATTATTTCGATTTTTTGGTTTGTGGTCATGAATGTTTTTTTTTTTTAAATCGGAAATGACTAATCTAAGTGAACCCATATGGATTCAAACTCTATACACAGCTTGTGCAGTGAGTAATTTCCGAATTAAAATATTCCCGAATGGATTTGACCACCTTTGTTTTAACAGACATATATCTTGCAACATGACAGTAACATTTATCGAACTTTTAGCGAAGCCTAAAACATTAATCCAATCAAAGTCAATCGTTTTTAGAATATTGAAAATGTTTAAAGTTCGGAGAGTTACTGCTTACAGTATCTATATGGCTAACATGGATGGTAGTAGAATCCTGTTACAGAGTAAATAAATTTTGAATGAAACGGAAGTCGCCTCTTACCGGAGAGTGGTCTCGGGCGTCTGGCGGCCGGAAGGTCTGTGGGTCGTGGCGGAGGTTGCAATGAACGCTCTATCATGATCCTCTTGCAAATATCACGCAGCGTGTTAGCGATTGAGCGAGCTGGCGCCTCACAGCGGAACACGTGACACATATGCTTGCGTGTCACTCTGTCCCGTGCCACGTACGCGAAGTCGCTGAAGATATAAACATTAAAAATAAGTAATAGTTCTAACACTAAAGTAATCTTTAAAATTTGTTACACAAAAAATTGATACTTTATTTTGATATTATTAAATTTAATTTGAGTTGGTTATCAGAAAAAAAACTTACCGCTCACTGATCCGGAGAAGCACAATAAAGAATAAATTTAAAATTATTGCTTTAAAATAATTCAAATAAATTGCTGTTTTAGTTCATAATTTATTTATGCTTTAAGTATAAATATATTAAAAAAATAGTCATTAATTCGTCCCAACTGAGATACCATTATATTATAAAAAATACATGAATATACATATTTTTTATTAATCTATAGCAGACAATGGAGCAGGTAGGTCTCCTATATGGTAAGAGAATACCGCCGCCATTGAACAACCGCGCCATAGTCAACACAATGGGTCAACACATTGGTTGTGTTGCCGGCCATTTACGCTTAAGCGGCACTTTTAAGAGGCTCCGATATCCTCACTCATTCTGCGAAACAACTACTAGTGCCGTTCCACGCAGAGTATTCTGTGAGACCGTGGTAACACTTCGCACGAGCCGACCCTATTAGTACGTCAGCATATGCTACAGCGTGGCTCTCCCACGGTTTAATATAAATTTATTAAATTTTTGTGATATATTAGTGGATGATGAAATCAAAGCATTATAGCATTGTATTCCAGAGGACTATGAAGAAATACAAAGGATAGTCCATGTATCTCACCGTCCGTTGTCTCTCCCGACTCCCCAAACTCGTATGGTGTGTATTGGCTGCGTGTGTAAGGTGTTTAGGCTTTCAGGATCTATCAACTTTAATGCTCCATCGTCCAGATCCATGAAGAGATCTTTACCCTGGAATAGAATGAATTGTCTTATAAATCATCATTAGAAGCCTATAATTTAAAGAAAAGTATAAAGTAACACACCTTTGTGCTGTTAATCAGTATAGTCTTATTTTTATGTAATTATCCGTTTCGTTAGATAAATTTACAAATATGGATTATTCACAAGTTATCGACTCCAGTCATGGTGATTATAAATTTTATTAAATATCTTTGATAAATATTTTTTTTTATATATAAAAGATACTCACATCTCCCCAACGACCAACTTGATCTAATAAATCGTTTCTTCCCAAGCTGAGATCCACAATGCATTTGTTGACAGCTCGGCTAGATCGCTCTGGTGTCAAGTCCGCCTCGGAGATCTCAACCCAACCTAGAGACCGTACGAAGAACCTCACCGATCGACCGTCAGCCTCTGGTCGTGCAGGGTAACTGCGACGTCTGAAACATATATATAAACGCCTTAACAATGCTTACTATATTATTTATTATCTTTTTTTAGAGATTTTTCTGCAATAATAATGGAGGATTTGAGATGATGTCTGTTTATTTCTATCTGTGCTTTAGCACAGAAGACAGAAGTGATCTTATGGCCTTTTGATATGGATGATCACATATGCTGTCATCTATTTAAAATTTCAATCCCAAATCCACAAGGATTTTTGGAGATTTGCAGTCAGAACATAACTGCATTTCCTTTTTTTATCATGTACAATCGTAGACTGACCCTCCTAAGACATGACATATCAAAGTTTTAATTGCTCTTTAATCTTGTTATTGTATTAATTTAATGTTGTTATTATTATAGTTAGTTATATTACTTATAACTGACACAATATTATAAGCTACCAGTGTAGCAATCGTCACTAGAGGTTTTTCGGTTCATTCCATTAACAACAAATTTTAATAACTTTTATGTAGTAAGAATCATAAACAAAAAAAATCAAACGAATAATTGATAATTTTAATTACCGCGAAGAAATTCAAGCTGAGAATTATTAGGTTTTTTAATAAATTGGGAGCGTAGTAGGAATAGGTAAATATCAATTTCCAATAAAACTCTCAAAGTATATTCATATGAAAAAGACAATAGCTGTTGCAAATATAGCGTGAGTGTCAATTTAAATTTTTTCTTTAACTATATAACTAATGCGTTACCCTTATTGCCTATCATAAAACCTATGTTATATTATTATATAGGCTTAGAATATATTGCGAAAGTATATCAGGTTTCGGGATAAACATTAAATATCACTCTTTGAAGAAATATGCTGGTAGCTGGCTGGTAATTAGTATTGATGTTAAAGATATTACGGGAATATAATTTTCATAACAGATACATAAAGTTTTTCATTTAATTGAAAATGTATGAATTCAGCATATTCATTAATACCATCACTTGGGGCAATAGGCTTGTAATTATTATTTATTTATAGAATTTTCAGAGACATTACTAACTTATAAGCGATTTCTTCTTTCCGTTTCCGTTCAGCCTCCTGTGCGTCGTGGTCGAGGGCGCCACTGGTCGTGCTTCTGGTCACGGAAGTTGTCATTGGCCCGTCGTATTTCGCGTCCGAGAGGTTGGAACAGTCTCTGACCATTGAAATACGTGATTCGCGAGCCTCTACGGGCGGCATTTTTGGTATCTCACGTTGGATGGTCCCGCTCTTTATGTGCCAGTAGTAGGGGCCATCGTTATCTGCAACCGATTTATATATTTATTCCGATTTAATTGAACAAAAAAACCAAACCTGCACACGTGTTTCTGTTGACATTTTTAATTTTTTAAGTATAGTAAATTTGTTTAAGTCGTTATATTTCCTCAGTAGTTTCTTAAAGCATAATTGTATATCATTTTGTAGACAATTTAAAAAATATATCGATGTAAAATTAAATTGCTCACGAGTCAAACTCACGGCAATAATATAGAAGCGTATATACGAGTATTATATATAATATTGAAGTCAGTGACCATTGAGAAATGATAATAATAAATACATTTTATTTAAGACTCAAGAAATTCTTTCATAAAATATTTAACAATTAATAAAATTTCGTGTCTTAAAATCACATATGAGTTAATAGGAAACACAAATGATCCAGGCAAAAATTGTCTTGCCATATGAACTACTAAAATACCACTATCGCAATTAAAAACAGGAAATGTTAAAATTTAAGATTGTATATATTTTAATAGCACTCCATAAAAAATATATCAAAAATACATTTAACATTTAGACATAGGTATGCAAAATAGATATTGACCGATTCTCAGATCAATAAGATATCAGTGGACCCGCTTCGGAGGACCTAGCAAACAACATCACGACACAATCATTTTATATAGAAGATATTATATACAGACCTTCATGTTTTTCCCAACCCGGAGGCAGCGTTTCTTTCTTGGGCCTCAATTTGACAGGTATGGCGTATAAGTCATCGTTGGGACCCTCAGCACAGTGGGGCACAGGTCCCACGGCTGCGTGTAACTTCTCTGAGTCTTCGCGATCAACTCTCTCCTTCTCTGGTGGAGGGGATTCCTCCCCACCATTCTGTTGCGGCGGCGTGATTAGGCCACACTTCTCGCTACAATCATTTTACAATGGTTAACACACTTAGACAAAAAGACTTTTTTTAAAGTTATATTATTATTATTATTTAAAAGCTACACTTATAAATTCGTTTTCGATAAAAATCTTGTATTCTTAGTTATGACAATGAAGAATTTTTATTTCAGCGCCAAACAGTTTTCAGATTTATTAGGTACTTACTTTACTTTGCCAACTGGTGAAGACGCCTGGTCTTCCACTCTGTAATAAAGAAAGGATTTACATTATAATCAAGAAAATAAAATGGCGTAGTTTTCATTTTTATTATAAAGTAAGATTTTTCCTAATTAACAAAATGCGTGTAAAATTCAATGTCATTAAATCAAGCAATATGTTGTTTATTAGGAGATACCTGAACCTACAGTGTAACTAAATACTAATAGGGGGATATTGTACTTGTATAAACTTGCAGTTTTATTACATTGTAATGGATTGTAAGACTTCGTCTCATATGCACTTGTATGTGTTACTTCGTTGTAGATACTCGAGTCAAATTGAAAAGCTCACCGCTATATATTACTTTTTCTATTAAATTCTTCCATATAAAATATATTAAACTATCTCATGATAGTCTATAAAAAATAGTTAATCAATTTCAATCATTTGAAATTAAATGAAAAGAAATATTTCTATTCAACATCAGTTGAAGTCAATCAGTCAAAATCAGTCTACCACCAGTTCCAAGCTAAGTCCACTGAGATGAACCGGCGAAATAAACTCAGTGGGTGTAATTTTTTGGCTTTCGTGAGATACTTAAATCATAAGAAAAATTCTCTCTGAGAATGCCTGGCATGAACATCTTATTCCCAAGGCGTCACATCATTTACAAAATCTTTAATAGTTAATAATATGGTATACTTTATCACACAAACGTCTTTCAACGGATTTTTAAATGTATTTACAAAAAGATTTTCAACGTTCACTGGGATCTCGGGATTGGAACATGAATGTGATCACTGGTAAAACCAGTCAGTAATTATTCCGTATGTTTCGATTATGAATGTAACTTCAAAAAAAAATATTTTTGTTAAGAAAGGTGCCTTACTTTCACGAAAACGTATTGAAATTCGAAGGTCAAGATACCTAATCCAGCATAAATAATGGTTCAGCGTGGTAATCGCTGCTTGGCATCACTTCGGGCGCACCGGCCCAATTGGTTTTTTAACATATGCTACAGCATGGACTTTCAAGGGTAAGATAATGTTAAGTACAGTTCAAGCCCTTCCGAAGCTCAAATAAACTATAAATATTATTCAAACTCGGGATCCAAATCGGTACATCTGGCTTCATAGTAGCTCATAACGCGTTGGTCACAAGCAAGTCACCTTCTTGAAACAAGTTAGTTTAAATACTGTTCTTGACTTTTTTTAGATTCTATTCTATTAAAAAAAATAGTTTTGTAGTTAATAATGCCTCTTAAGTATTGTGTTACTAAATTAGTAGTTTTAAGAAGGTAACTTAGATAGTATGTTTTATAAACTGACAGAATGCTGCAATTGATTTCAAGTCTTTTGAGAATCATAACCGATGTCTTAATAAATTCATTAACGATTAAACTTCATTACACCGCTACTGAGAGTTGTCAAAATATCACTCTTAATTTGACAAATTATCGTGTTTCAAATGATCAGTAATAAAAACTCTTGACTGTACATCAACTAGTTAGCAAGTGAGGTAGTTAGAAGTGCGAACCCCGGGCTTAGTAAATTAGCCACGAAGCAGCTTTATGACCAATCTCGGGGTTAATAGCACTTATTTCGACCATTTTACGGCCACCCCACTCTGTGTTCGGAATAATTGCAGGTTTATTGTGTTGTTTTGCCACTGTTTTAGAAAGATGTGTATAAAAAAGCCCCTGATATTAGAATTACATAATATATGTATATACAGTAGAATGCGGTTATATCGACTACCAAGGGACCGGTGATATTACGTCGTGCTAAACGTACAGACATTTTTTTTATTAATCGCATTATGTATGTACATATTTATTAATATTTAGGTAAATAATTAAAATATTTAAATTAAATAATGTATTTATTTCACATTGTACATGTTTGTACATATGTAACTAAGAATGAAATCATTTAGTACATAAAGTCTGTAATTTTTATTGTTTTTGGTATTGTGTTTTTATAGTAAGTAATGACTGCATTATGCAAACGAGACATATTACTTTTCATGGTGTCATCTTCAAAATAAGAACGCATAAACACATTTAGCACTTCTGCAGCTTTTAGGGTTTCAGATACAATCGGAGTGGTACAATTTTCTTCCTGATCGTCGTCATTATTGTAATCGCTACTTTGGCAGTTGAGGATAAGATTTTGTAAAATATTTTCATCAGTCGGCTCCTCACACGTTGTGAGATCATCATCAACAGCAGAATATTGATCTAGTTCTTAATTTCCTATGGGCAGTCCTTTATTCAGAAGTAACATGGAGATCGGGGCTGTCTTAGACAAATTCAGCGTGTTTATAACAGATGAAAATCGTCGCCGTGGTAAATTTGTTCCAGGCGTCGTAAATTGTTAGAATGGCATCCACTATTGTGATCTTTGCTTTAGGGGGGTTGCGCGGTCCGAAGTTAGCTTCTTACCTACGACTTATTTGTGCACATTTCAACGCTCGTCGTTGTAACAGGACAAATATTTGTAAAATTCCGGTCGGTCACTGTAAACGGAGTCGTAATAAACGGATGTACTGCCATGGTTGATAATAACAAACGTATGCCTATACTGACATCGCTATAAACGGTAAATGCGACGTCGTACTAAACGGACTACATTGTATATTATAAACATCAGAATATATTTGAACGCACGTTGAAAAATCTTAAGTCAGTTATTATCTGATTTATTATAGATAAAATAATGTTGGAAATATGGACTCATAACTTCTATAACAAGAACTTTGCTCTCAAATTTGAAGATAGGATGTTTTTGCTTTAAAAGTTTGTAACTTCGCAGACGAGTGCGAAAGTTGAATAAATTGTTAAATAATTCAAGAGAATCCATAATCTTTGATCAAATCCACAATTAATCATTGATATTTTGTTTTCATTCTTATTACTTCTTGCATAAGTTTTTTGTAAAGATATACTTAAGTACAAATTAGGTCATCTTTGCTTAAAAGATAGATCTTAGGAATACAGTACCTTAATTCTTATAGTAGGTGCGATGCAGACAAATATTGTCATTATTATAGTACCGTGTGATAAATATAAGACAGATATGAAATAAAAACTAAAATCAATATTGAACAATAAAAGAACAAAAATAAATAATTCACAAAGTAATCTCGTTTTTAAACACGCGGTAACTGAGTAGAATTTAACTCTTCTAGAATTACAAGCACTTGAAAAGCTGAGACTAATGTCCTTTGAAAAGCACATCAGCACTTCAGTCTCTGTGAGAAAGCGTTTTGGTGTCAAGTCGTCCTTGGGGGCCCTCGACTTGTGTCAAGCGCTTCTATTGTTAGCTTCTAGTAAATCTTTCATAGTTTAAATAATATATTTAAGAATAAAAAATTTAGAACAGATGATACTTCGTTTTATAATAGTACTTGTTTAATAATACACTTGTAATGAGATTATTTTTATGACAATATTTTACTATAGATAAAATAAAGCAACCAAAACTAATAATTTTTACTAATAGCTTTAGTGACGATTCATTAGTGGCAACACCTATTTAACGTAATGGCGGCATGATAAAAACATATGTTTAATTAAGTAGTAAATCAAGTTTATAATTTGTGTGAATTGAGTAGTGTTATTGTAAATAATTTACCATATTTTTATAAGATATTGATAAGAGGTAAGATTAAATTGAAGGTTAGTATTACCTACTCGATAAATACAATTTACTTTCTAATTTTATTTTCAGAGAAATAAATTTAAATTTATTCTCACACACTACACTTAGTTTAAAATAATTGTTTTATTTAATATATGTAAAACAAACACGTTTTATTGCGGTTGATATTTCTTTTAAAGGAAATGAAACTAGTCGAACTTCCGCTACAAAAGGTTTATTTCTGCATATTACTATTATATACAAGTTTATTTTTGTTGTCACTAAGTCCATACTCAGTAAGATTAAAATGTCGCGAGTGTTACGCCACGTGTCACGAGGGTTGGTACGGCAGCAGTGGCGCGCATGCGATAGCCACGAGGCTATATTGTGACTGGACTAGCGAAGCGCTCCCGCCGCCTGCGCATCCGAACCGATCGTCGATACTCTTCAAGAGGGCATGGGGTGTAAGGACCAGTACTTAAATTACTATTATATTATATTAATAAGTGTTATATAATAATATAGCACGTAGTAATTTATTATATTAATAAGTTTTATATAATATATAATAAACACTTATTATAAACGCTGCAAATAACAGCAAAGGCGGATTTATCTAGCAATTCAAATTCTATGATATATTTTCTTATTTTACTTTTTTTATTCACTGTGCATGATGCATGATGCATTTGCCTACTATTGTACATCATTACCTATTATTGTTTTTTATTGATTTACATAAACGTGAAAAAGAATAGAGAAAAAGAAAATAAAAGTATAATATAAAAGTGACTCTTCAATGCTAGCTGAATTAGCATATATGCGAATAAAAATCGAAAACATTGAATCTGAACGCAGCTGTATTTTATGTCTGTAAAAGAAAATACAGAGCTATTAAAGCTACATTCCTCCGCCGGGAATCGAGTATATCAATCCTGCATACGAGTCTATAGACGTTGTGAATTTAAAATCGCTTTGTTCGCTGTATTGTCAGCAAAAGAATTACTGCAGGCAAATCATCTGTTACGCGCGCATTCTGTGCACGGTTGTGAACGTTTCATTTATTCGATGCAAAATGCTTGATGGAATATCTTCCTTATGTTCACTTGAACAGATTAATAGACAATACGTTAGTAATTTCGTTTTAGCAACGGAGCAGACGATTATACAGAATATTCAGCGTGAAACGGTACTTGTACTGTGTTTCGCAGAGTGAGTGAGGATATCGGAGGCTTTTAAATAGCATTAAAGCGGCGTTAAAATCCGACAACACAACCATGCGCAAACTGTGGCGCGGTTGTCCATAGGCGGCGGTGTTCTCTTATCCTATAGGAAACCCACCTGCTCCGATGTCCGCTATAGAACAAAAAAGGCGGATAT
>DWCF01003512.1:0-19367 GCA_018230265.1 Delias oraia
CACAAACGTATAAATTTTTCCTCGTTATAATATATATATAGATAATAAAATGAAAGGAATAGGACGGTATTTACAAATACTTGTACTCTATGGATGTTGAAGCATCTTATTTATGAGACTTAAATACGAGTATGTAATGATTATATAAAAAAATATTAACTATTTTATTGATTTTTAACAGATTACAGATACTTCAGCTGCATCTAATAAATTCAGTAGTTTCATTGTATTTGTAACAAACAAACCATTTTAATTTCTCGTTTATAAGTATAGTGTTTTATTAGTAAATTGTCTTTAAAATATGTTATTTTTTGAAATACTCACTGTGTCCAATGTAGCGTCTTCGATAATACTAGGATCTGTATCTCGGAGGTTAACGTCAAAATTAATTGAAATTATAAAATTAAAATGACTGCACAATATAAATATTATTTTTATTACTAATTTAGGATCCATGCCAGAAAATTGTTAGATTACAATGAACTTAAAAGGGCTAGTGGCTGTTTTGTACGACATACGATAAGATTATATATTGAAATTGTTTAAGATATGTTCATTTTTGACTAGTGTTTGCCTGCAGTTTCTCACGATCTAGATAGAGATATCCCATATATAATAGTATAGAGAAATCCCATTACTTTAATGGGCGTCAGTTTCATTGCAGTTTAAGCTATATGATTTTTTATAATATCTTCAAGTAATTGAGGAAGCTTTTAAGATATATGATTTGAGTTGTTACGTGGGATGACCTAATATGAATGCAAATAACATACAAAATTGTTAACAGGATAGGTCGTGTTATCTGGTCACACTAAATTTATCAAAACAAGTAAATATTTCGCAATAAGTTAACGACTAATTAATTTTATCATTAAAAAAGGGTCGAGGTATTATTTCGAAATAAATCTGATTTTCAAACCTACGCATGGTAGTTGCAGTGTGATTTTTTTTTTATTTTATCTCGTCGATAATTATAATAATTTTAAAATTTAATTATTCTTATAGTATGTTAAAATAAACAGGTATGTTCAGTATGTGCCATGGATCAGTCCTATAAGGACTGCAATAACACTGAGAAAATAAAGTGCAGTAATTGTGGAGGTGATTACTTGGCCATTTCCAATGCCATTCCTATTTCCATGTCCAAGTGGCTGCTCTTCCTCCAGCAATGACTTCTGTAGCGTGCACAGCTTTATCAGTGCCAAAAGGCAAGAAATTAATTAATTTTAATATCAAGGACAATAATAATTGTATAAATAATATATTAAAAAATGATATACTAATTAATGCCACAGTCTTGTTAGTAATGCTAGGGAATACTTCGGATGGACCTATGACAAGAAATAAAATTAAGGAATTGTTAAAGAAAAATTTAAGATTTGTAGTGTAGATTTTGAAGATAAGTATAGTAAAATAGTTCAACATAACACTCAAAGCATAAACAATAAAATACCTTATACATACATATACCTAAATCTTTCCTGGAAAATAATATTGATAAACGACATGACTTACTGAGACTAAGAATGTCTCATTACCAGGTTATAATGTAAATTTCTAAGTACAATGTTCTACGAAGATATCAAATCTGTTGCAATCTCCTTAAAGAAGTCTACTGGCTCGCTGTCAATCCTGTTTGCATTTTGTCCACCTGGAAGTAGATTAAAAATATATAAACTGCGTAATGTCATAAGTAGACTAAAACAACTATGTTTTATATCAGATGATTTTAATGTCCACCATGCTGCATTCAGGTCTACAGTTGGTGGCTGAAAAAGATCAGAATTGTATGGCTTATTAGATGAATTGAATATATGTATATATTTCCTACCACAAGTCAAGCACCACAAAGGAATGCAATTGCTTTAGATGTCAGTGATACCACGGGCTCATAGAATTCTCAGAGTGAAATGGTACTTGTACTGTGTTTCGCAGAGTGAGCGAGGATATCCGGAGGCACTTAAAGTGCCGCTAGCATAAAAGCATAGTAAAATGCCGAAAACACAACTAATTCGCGGAGTGTTGCGCGGTTGTTCATAGGCGACGGTGTTCTCTAACCATATAGAAGACCCACCTGCTCCGCTGTCTGCTGTAAAAAAAAAATAAAATTCATTAATATTAACATTGCTCCAATTTGTGACTGGCATGTTGCAAGCGACTCCCTGGGTAGCAATCACTAACCTCACATTTTTAGATTTAAATATTAGTCCATCAAAGTACCTAATGAATGATCATGTTAGTAAGTTACAATAAAGCAAACTGGGATAAATATTTTAAAGATACTGAACAAGCTTTAAGTTGTTATGAATTTGATGAGTCAGATCCAATTAAGTTTTATTGTCTTTTGTACTTTGTGGAATGGAAGAGATGATTGAATTCCATTACTTAAAAAATGCTTTATTAATAGAAAATCAAAATAAGCATTCAAGTATTATAGGGAAGTCTTTACTATGTAAGCATTCTTTAAGTATAAAAAGCAGCTGGTCAAATAAGAAATTCATTAGTAATTTTAAAAAACAAATTTGGCAAATTCTTAATGTTCAAAAAAATGAGGCGAATGATCCTGCCTCAAACCGCGTGTGTTACAAGGTCCAGTTTGTATATAAAATAGGCTTCCTATAATCGCCATACAATAAAAAAAGGCTTAAATATATATAAAATTATTGAGAAACGAAATTGAAACGGGAGTTCTTGTTGATTTTTCTGAAATTCACTTATAAAGATCTGTCTTTTGTCAACAAATACGATAATAATTTTCACTTTATAGTTAATGTAATTAGTTTATACTTTATAATAGTGATATCGATTTTAGAAAATATCGAATCAAAATAACGATAGAAAAAGATCGATTTGTCTAAAACATCGATGTTTTGGGTAAGAAATAAAACTGTCTATTATATTTATACAATGTTATAATTATTAGAAAATTACATAAAATTTAAAAAGCTCACTTCTTGAGACACCTTGAAATCACAAAAATAATAAGAAAAATTAACATTTGTTGAAGCTAGTACACGGTAGACGGCACAAAAAATTGACGTTTAGATACTTTTATTCTAGTAATATTGGTAATTAATAACTCTCTTTTCAGTAAAACATCGATGTTTATACAAAGCGATGAATATCGAGCATCTCTACTTTATAAGCAAATGGCAACGCTGAGACCAGAGTTGCGACTTGTGTTGTTTTTTTACTATAATTATTTATTTTTAAATAACATTTGCATGACGGAACAAAATGTCGAATCAAGAAATAAGCTTAAAGTGGAATGGTTATCAGAATAATATATTATGTAATGTAAAGGAACTTTATAAAGACGAAGGATTATCCGATGTCACCCTCGTTTCAGAGGGACAAAGCTTTAAAGCACATAAAGTGATATTATCTGCAAATAGTTGGGTATTTAGAAATATATTTCAGGTAATGATTATTATTTTGTTATATGGTATACGGCATTGCTTAAGCAAATATATAATACTTCTAACGCCCACATGTTATTCGCAGCAAAACCCCCACAGGGATCCAATTATAGTACTTCATGACATCAACACGAACTCTTTAAGGACACTGTTGACGTTTATGTATAATGGAGAAGTGAATGTTACCGAGGAATTCTTACCAGTATTGTTAAAAACTGCAGAAACATTAAGGATCTGTGGATTATCCACAGGCAGTGATTATAGTCGTGATGATGAGGTAATTTATATTACAATACCTATTGTTGTAAAGAACATATAGTTTTTTATAAGGTAAAAAATTCTAGAGGTATGATGCGGTGATGCTCATCAAAATGTAAATTTTATTTCTTAAAACTTTGTATGTATATAATTATCAATTACTGCAAAATCAAACACGGGTAATCCTATTAAATTTCTGCTACTAATTAAAACTCATTATTTAGAAAGCGGCTACTAGTGCACAGATAAACACAAAGAAACGTAAGAAAAGTGAACAAGAGGATAATTACAATAAGTTTAAGAAATCTTCCAATAATGTTAAAGCTGATGCAATAAGCAATGTACAAACTGATACAAAAAACAATGTAAGTAGTATAATTTTACTGGCTAATTTTTTTTTTTACTGAATATAAGAATTAACACAGTGGAGTAAAATTTTAGATATGAAAATTTGCAAATGCTAATGTAACATTAGTTTTATCAGTTTTATATTTTAAGCTAAGATTTAGTAAGTATGGATAAATTCCATATTCATACATGTTAGTATTATAGTAATTCCTGTTATAATTAGGTTTTTTTATTTTAGTTAACAATATATTTTGTTTGTTAAACTTCAATATTATTTCTTTAATTTTAAAAACTGTTGATGTACTGAAGTGTTAAATTTGTCTCAATAATGCTTCAAGTATTTATTTATACATCATTCTAATAATTTCAGAATATAATGCCAAAAGTTGAACCAATCGATTCTCCTTTAACTGACTATTCTGGTGAAAATACAAATGATACAGACATTGCAATTCTTGATGACACCATAGAAAAGAAATACTCAATTAATTCACCAAAATCTCAGCTTTTTAATGACATTAATGGAAGGAAATGGATAAATGAAGTCAGTAGTACTCAGCCATGTTTAAATACTTGTGACAATGATGATAAAGAAATTGAAATTGACAAGGAAGTAGAAACTGTGCTGCAAAGTGGAACAATTGTAGAATCTCTTAATATAGCTACAGATAATTTGAATTTAGTGTCGAATGACACTATGAAAGGTTAAAATATATTTATCTTAAAGTATCTTTTATGAAATTTATAATTTAAATATTTGTCCTTTGTCCACCTCATATATAAAAGTGAACCTATTGTTTGAAAGTGAAATAGTTTATTTATTGTCTTTGTGAATCAATGTTATATCACAATGCTATAATATAAAAATATAAAATACTTTTTCAGACAAGTCAAGTAACTGCTATGCAAATCCATTGTTTCCTTGTCCATTCTGTCCACGAGTTTACAACAGCTGGGGATATCGGAGGAGACACGTCAAGTCTCGCCATATGACTAATAGGTATACAAGCATTGTTTTGTTCACAGTAACAAATCTAGGGTTCTTTTATTTTTTAAAATTCATATTTGGTAACACTTAACAGACAAATATTAAATCACATCTTAAGAATTGCCAATCAGTTTATAATTGTTGTGATTTATTTACTACAGTTGTTGATGTCAAAAAAATTGAACTTATGACTAAGTTTATGCCGTTTCCAAAGCGCTAGTGCAGAAGAAACGGCAACAAATTGCACCACGCTTTTATCTTCAATTACGCAGCTTTTGGTTAATATTAATACAATTTATGTATAATGCTTAGAACATTACAAATAAGAATTAGTTATTTAACACAAGAACGTAAAGATAAGTTTTTGTTAGTTTTTTTAGTCCACTACAAATAAAACTAATGTTAATGTTTTAGGTTGTCCTGTAAATGGTGCATATCAGTGTTGCAATCTACTGGAGCGTGGTATTCCCACGCTACAAAGACCCATGGTGTTCCCCACGAAGAGGCCAGGAACTCTTTGGTCGTGATGGTTGAAGCTCATGCTGTGCTAACCCTGAACGAGCCAAGCGTGGCGCAACTATTGGGTCAAGTCGGTATGGAGCCTAACGGCACTGTGAGTGACAAAAATTGAATCGAGTGCTCAATACACTAATATTAAATTAGCAATAAATAAATTTAGCTTTGTAAGAAAATTTAATAATAACAGCGATTAAAGGTGCATTCATAATATAATAACAATGCATCGGAATAGCTGAAAGTTGCATTATGTATAGCTGAGATCCTAGGATATTTCATCCTAACTAATTGATCTTGATTTTGTCACTAGTGATTCGTTCAATAGTTTTGCAAGTGGACGCAATCAGCTGCTCGTTGAACCTCTCAATCTCTCTTTGAATCTCCTTTGAATCTCAACCTCGACAGCTGGGTTTGTCCAACTGACAACTAATCCCTTGCGAACAATTTCGACCCTTTGTTTCGCTGCCCCAATCCATAATTACCTACTCTCAGTTCATCGCCTCTACGCGCCCAGTCTTGCATTGAAGTCCCCCATCACTATGGTGTAATGGGTTTTAGAGGTATGTGTGGCTTTAGATAAGTTCTCGACCTCTTCGTCCGACAGTCTCGACGTTGGTATTGGCCTTACCTTTACCTTTACCACGACTTTTACCACATTGTTCACGTGGGACTTCTTCACGAGAAACGAGTTCATAGATCTTCTCATCGGTCCTCAAGGTGCATGCGTTATATGTCGTCAGGTGCTAGGTCTTTTGGTGATGGTAGCCGTGCCTCTGCCGGAGATTCTTCGCACCTCTTGCTCCGTCGAATCCACAGCCGCTACCGTTACTGGGACTAGCGAGGCTGCCGCGGACTAAGAACCGTATTTTTGGTGCTTGATCCATGGAGGGGTGTTTTGCCATAATCACCACGATTGGCAGGCGGGTTTATGATCGCAGAATATCTTCAGTATTCAGAAGAGCGCTGCTGCCCTTCCTCCGGTGTCCATTCTTTAGTCGATTCGATTTAGTCGACATCCCATTAGGAAGACAGAGTGGTCCCAGTCCGATTCTTCCGATCTGATCCGGTACCACACGGTAATGACAGACACAGAATGATTAATTAATACACACAACAGCAAAATTAGGGGAACGCAAAAAAGTAGGTTTTTCGAGTATTGACGTGTATTTAGATAAGTGGTTTTTGTTTAAGTGTTTTACCTTAATAACAGATTGTTTTAAGTCCACTCAACTTTTATTTTAAGCGTTTTGACAACAATTAATGGTATTTTAAGAAGTTTCTGATTTGACTTCTTTGTTTATTCTGAAAAGAAATTTGGAAGATTCTGTGAAAGGGAACAGTGGTTCATTTTACTGTTTACATCTGAATAGTGCACATTGTTTTGATACAAAATGAGTGATTTACCAGCAAATTCGTGGCTAGGGCTCTAACAGTGATCAAGGAAGGGCACACTTATCGTTCAGTCAATTGCGCATTAGATGTTTCGGCATCAGTGATTGATCGCACCATCCGATGTTACATCCGACTGGAACGTACGTGTACAGACGTGGATAGGGCAGAAATCGGGCAACTATCGCCTTTGAAGACCGTTTCGTGGTCAAGCAGACTACGAAATCGTAGTCAAACTACTGTTCAGACCCGAAATCGTTAAGAAGAAGTCCGTAACGTCAACAAAAGTGATAGAAAAGTTGGAAGACGGTTAAATGTAGTTGGATTACATTCTTACGAGCCAGCAAAAGCTCCAAAACTCGAGGTAGCTCATCGTGTAGCAAGATTAGCATTCGCTCGGGAGCACCGAGATTGGACAAATGAGTGGAGTCATGTTTTATTTAGTGACGAGATTCGTTGTTGCGTAAATTTCGTGGATTGGTGGGAAGGTATGTGGTGACATCGAGGGGAACGTTATCATTAAGCAAATTTCACTAGAACTGTGTCCTATGGTGGAAGGTTAGTGATGGTATAGCGTGGCATATGTTTGGGTTTTCGCACGGAGCTAGTGACCATCAATAATGGATCGCTAATCGCACATCGATGCCTTTTGTCCTATTCATAGGCGAAAATTTAATTTTCAACCCATCGATCGAATCACTGGCGACTAAAGACCAAAATAATCCCCACACAGCTAATATTTCTATCATAATAATATTAAATCTCACATTGAGTGATATTGGTCAATATACAAATTTTATAGATTATATCTTTAGCCTCGTATTTTATACAAAGTATGTATTCTGGAAAAAGCAATAATGTTAGAAATTAGTACGTTTTGTACACTACTATACAGAAAACTTACTATTTTTATGAATAATTAAAAAGGTATTTAACTAAGATTGTATTGATAAACATAATATATTATGATAAGGATGACCTATGAAGAAAATTTATTTAAGTGTCTTGAATGAAATAGATTCGCCATTCACTATTTTGAATTTATCACGGATTTATAAATAAAAAATATTTATGACAGAGCTTTGTAAAGAATTTATTTAACAACTATAATTGTATCAGAAACTACATGACATTGCTGCTGTGTGCTTTTTAAATTTTTTTAATGGTATAGCGAACAACGGAACAGGTTCTCCTATAAGGTAAGAGAACACCGCACTCCCTACCATGGACAGCCGCGCCACAGCCACATCGCATTGGCTGTGTTGCCGAGTTTTTACGCCGCGTAAACAGCATTTTAAGGGCCACCGATATCATCACTCTCTCAGCGAAACACAGTAGGAGCACCGTTTCAAGCACAATTACTATTTCACGCTAAGTATTCTGTGAGCCCGTGGTATCACTTCGGACGTGCCGGCCCAATTAATGGGATACATTCTTGTTAGAACATTTAGTAATATTTGTTAATTCCATGCTCATATTCATATTTCCTTATATATTTATACTTCCAGGTATGGCTAAATTGTTGTAATCAGTTAATGTTACCATAGCCATATAATACTAATTGCTTTTATTATATCATAGAACTTTGTGTTAATTAAGCCATTATATAATTTAGAGATATAGAAACCTAGTTTGACAGAGATCCAGAGAATATGTAAGAATCATTTTGACATAAAAAAGTTCTCCATATTTATTTATTAGTGTGCCTACCAGTTGGTGGCTGTTTTATGTGCTTAGTTCAGATGCACATTTAAAGGGACCTTTCTTTTTGTCATATTATATAGATTAATAATAATTTTGATCTCACTTCACTCAAGTCAGTGTTTAGTTTTAAGAAGCTTATTAATGTGTGTCATATTGTATTGTATAAGATTAGATGTGTATGTTTTTATAAAATAGCACACACCATAAGGATTACTAAAGATATTTTAGATGTATTGAGAGATATT
The DNA here is from genome assembly GCA_018230265.1 of Delias oraia. NCBI lineage: Eukaryota > Metazoa > Arthropoda > Insecta > Lepidoptera > Pieridae > Delias > Delias oraia. The sequence continues at coordinate 8,868 of DWCF01003512.1, forward strand.
GAAAAAAATCAAATAAGTGTGTGAAGTCAAATATGGCTTTAAAGGATATTATAGTAAGTTAAATAATTACTTTGTTCTCCAAGATTGTTGGTTTATTTGTAAAAAAAAATATTTTAATTTCTACCATAATTTTATTATGCATATATGTATCAAATAAATAAAAAATCTATTTAAAGTCATCTTCCCGGTTTTGGATCCTGGAGAACCGAAAATAATTAATGAACTCACTAGTAAATATTGACTAAAACCACAAATATTGCAGGCGTAATATAATCTTCACCAAATAACAGTATATATATGGTTATTTTTGGATAATGAATGAAACATATCGACTGGTACAAATGATTTGATGAGCTTATGCGTAATAATTGCGTCTAATATTCTAAAATATAAATAAATATGTCCTATTTGTATACTATACTCGCTTAAAAGTCGATAATAGATTAGACATTTCTTTATTTTCCATGATTGTTCTGTTATTTTTATCAATAAACTTTTTTTTCAGATTTAATAAGTCGCTGTAATCTTGTCGATTAATTAGACTTATTAAATCTGCACCTAAGGATGCAGACCACTTAAATTAGGAAACGTGAGCAATATTCTTAAGTAATAAGTTACCAAAGCAATTATCTCGATTTAAGGTACATATAGTCATAAAATATATTTTTGTATGATTGTAGCACGACGGTCAAAAGCGAATGTATTAAATAAAAATAAATGAATACTAAACAAGACTTATGACCTAACTTGTAACTTATAGCTTTAACGATAATCAGATGTAATGCAGTGAGAGAATGTATTTTAAGACAAAGGATTTTCAAATATATTTTTTACTGAAGAATCACGCGTTTTCTTACAAATCTGTCACTGTTCCTTCTACAGAAATTCCCGGTGCTATTTCAACTGTTTTGGTTTCATCTCTATTGTCCACAAAGTTGCCTTTGGGCCTCTGATAGTCATCAGGTCTCGAAACCGTGCCTTCGTCACCGTAAACAGCTCTGCCGGAAGGAGATGTAGGCGTTGCCGGAGCTGATCTCATATTTCCGCTTTCAGATCGCCTTGGGCCTCTGTACGCGTTGTTTTGTTCCATAGGAGTAATTATACGTTTCGGTGGAGCTTGTGTTCTCTCAAACATGTCTTCGTTTTCGCCATAACGCTTCATAGAAGCTCTATTTTTAGGAGTTTTTTTCAACATGGCTTGAAAGTTGAATGGTGGGTTGTCGTCTTCATTGTTCAAATCGCCAGTAGACTTAGCAATGGCTTGAAGTTCACGTATTGGATCACATGCGTCTGAATCAGGGCCATAAAAACTAGTGCTACGTCTTGGTACTGTCGGTTCAAAGGTATCTTCGTTTTGAGTGGCCCACGGCGTTGGGGGCTGATAGAACTTTTGTGGCGTGGAAGAGACATATTTTTTATTGTAAAGCACAGGTCTATTGGGAGCGTACTCCATCTTGGGCTCGTCCGGCACCTTGGGCATAGGCTGCGTGGGATCTCTGCAGAAGGGCACGCTAAGGAGGGTCTGTGTGCTCTTCGTTCTGGTGGTTGATCCTGGAGAACTAAACCGATGTTTGAAAGGTTCGTCCCACTGCTCGTGGTCTGAATCGTATTGACTTGCAAATGTGTCGCTATAATGAGAAACCATTAGGTTAGAACTTCGGGACCGGCACCCTGCGCACTTAAATACACTATGTAGTAAAACTATATAGGCTAAACAGATAAATATGTATCAATATGTACTTAAAGTACTTCCACATAATGAAAAATAAGTCGCAGTTTACCTGATAGCTCTATTTTTGTTCCTGAACAAGAAACTAATAGCAGAAATCGAGATTATGGTTAGTTATCAAATAAATTAGGCTTCACGATGGTATACCTTAATAAGAATATCGAATAAAGTGAGCACTTTATATTATTGCTGTACCAGCGTGCAGTCTTATAAATAAAATAAGCGATACGTACTTGCTTTTAACTTTAGGATCGCACATGTGCGACGTATCGAAATACTGAATTTCATCAAGTCTGAATGGCAGCTTCCAAACCGTTGGGCGTGGGGTTCCAAGAAACTCTTTCCTGGCATGTGGGTCTATACGTTCTAGCAATACTGAAGAATTTGTGTTCAATAATCCTTCTACTAGAACTTGATTGTAAATGTGAATCTGGGAAGAAATATAATGCGAAATTAAAGGATTAATTTAATTCGAGTATCACTAAACTTCAATAAAGTTATTTGGTACCAAAATTTAATAAATCGAATTATTACATACATTGTTATTAAAATTGTTGACAATTTAAAGAAAAATATTTGAAATAAAATATTCAGTAAAATAGAGACTACAAAATTTAGTAATGATAAATAAAAGTAAAATGGGCTTCGCTATTTTTCGCGCTTAGTCATCATTGCTCTTCTTGGTATGATAACATCGCTGTAAGTGCTAGACTGTTTGAAAATAGAAAAGCTTATTAAAAATACCTGCTGTGAGAAATTGACAAGGTCTTGGTAGCGAAGAGCACGATATTGAAGAAGAACCTGAAACAGCGATCTACTCTTCCATTTTCTCGCAAAACGCTTCAGAAAAGACGACGTTTCTTCATCGATCTGTCCAGTCGATTTGTTCACGAGCGGTCCATAAGCTTTTCGGACAACAAAACCTCTATATGCTAGAAGGAAGCAGGTATTTGTGTGTTATTTTTCCAGAAATACAATTGAGATTAAATATTATTCTAATTTTTATGATAAAATAGTGTAACTTGGCATAAAATGCACATATAATTATTAAGTTTATATATTTCTAGGAAAAAGTTTTCTTTGCTTTAACATTTGTTAAAATATACATACCTTTTTGTATAACCAACGCAGCCTCCTCATCATTCATATTTGCAGACTTCTGTTTTTTTAATTCTTTGACTGAAATAGATGGTTGATGAATCATATTTCATATAAATTTCTTGACGCATAGAGAAGGACGGCCAAACAACTAAAGGTTTTCGGGTTTTCTAGCATACTTTGCCTAAAACTAAATTGTTGCTGCAATAACTCGTATCATTTCGTTTATTATATAGCGATTAATAAGAAGGTGTTTCGCAAGCCTGTTGGGTTCTCAAATATCTAAGTTAAAGAGCTCTGTAACAAGGCTCCGTCCTTCTCTACGCATCTCTCCATAACCTCATTCCTGTATTGACTCACTATGCATAGCCTTGGATTTGCTTTGCACAGCTTTTCGCTTCGCTAAGAAGGTACGCATCATGCTTTGCACCTTAACAATTTTCTTCACTTGTGTTTCATACAACCTGTTAATGATAAAAAATTAATTTTGTCGCCTATGTAAATCCAATGGTCACGGACAAACTACACTTTTAAATTGCGACAAAAATATTGAATTTTAGATACGCAAGACCGAAACAATATTGTACTGCGCTACTAAAGACTAAGCAGAAACACAAATGCAACAACCGTAAACGAACAAACATAGAAGACACTGTACCTGGACAGAAATTCTTCATTGTAATATTTAAGAAAAGCCTTCGACTTTCCTAACTCCCAACCTTCCATTTTCAGCCGAATCATTAACAGACGGCAATTATCTTTTGTCTCTTCCACATTTTCATCAAAATCAAAAGCTAAGAACCGGTATCTGAAAAATTAGTGTTTTGATATTCATATATTATATTATCACTTATTATATATCCTAATTAGCAAGCTAAAATGGCAATGGGCAGGCCACATTGCACGTAGAGCGGATGGCCGATGGGGAAGAAAAGTTTTAGAGTGGAGACCACGGACCGGCAACCGCAGCGTGGGACGTCCACCCACAAGGTGGGCAGACGACCTTATAAAGGTCGCCGGAAGACGCTGGATGCAGGTCGCCTCCGACACGTATGCATGAAGGACCAAAGGGGAGGCCTATGTCCAGCAGTGGACGTCTTACGGCTGAAATGATGATGACATATTCTAATATAATATTATTTTGTAATTAATATAACACCTAAGATCGTATCGAATAACTAATGTAGATAAGAGGTTACTTTCTGTTGTTTACCGTTTGATAAATTCAGCGAATGGTATACGATAGGAAAAGCCACACTGACGGGCTTTTGCTGTATCCAACACAGCCATAGCTCTCAATTGTTGTTTTACTACTTCAGTTTGAAAACCCCGAGGGTTGTCGTTAAGATCTGTACGAACACATCGTACGAAATGTAAGCCGTTACTTGTTGAAAGTTGTTTCAAAATTTCCAAACTTGTCACTCTGTACGTGGCAGCTGCAGTTCTCATTCTTCGCACTTGGGAATATTGACCCTTTGAGACCGTGTTAAATTTCTGGAAATTATGTCACATCATTTTAAAATGGTTTCATTTTAATTGAAATAATGTTGGCATATTGTTTAAATTATATCAAAAAAGTTGCAGGATATTGAGCAATTTATAAACTTACTCTTGCTTTAAAGTTTTCTTGTTCCTTCTGTGACTTAGTTCTGTTTGCCGAAGAGTCATTTTCATTCGGAGCTAAGGTGAGATTGCCCGTTTTTGTTAGTTTATTTTTGAATAATTGCTGCATCGTAGCATTCGTTGAGGCTCGCATTGTTTCAATCATTTCGGGAGGCAAAAAGTCTTTATTTTTGTCTGCCATTTCTCGTGTATCATAGTTTACTTTTCCCGTATAATGGGCTACGCTGAATTCATGACTGCCAGCAAGTTTAACATATGGGCCCTTACAAGATGCCCTTACTGTACCTAAACACAATAAGACATTATCGTAGTATAATAACATTTAAAAAATGATTACGAGAATCATGTATAAATCATGTCAATCACTTACTCATTATAAACTCCTGCCCGCCTCCGGTACGACTAGCTTCATCTAAAATGTAAAATATCCCGTGCGGTTTCGCCAAAAGTTGATCAACTGAGCTCTTATTGTCGTAATAATGCAACGGCAAGACTGGGACTTCTTCCTCTTCTTCTTCTTGCATCTCCCAAGCAAAAATCTTCTGGTTGTAAAGAAATTGAAGTTGTTCATTCGTTGTGTTTACAATTAGTTGTTCTAATCTGTTTCTGTGATAGCATTCAAAACCGAAAATGTCGATTAAGCTAACCGAGTATTTGTCACCGCTGTAATATAAAATATGTGATAAACAACAATATCTTTAAAAAAATATTTATATAATTACATATCTATATACATATAGAAAGATACTTACAAAACTTGTCTCATGAATGACAATTTTGAGTTAATCAAGTTAATCATCCAATCAACTAATCGCTTGTACAACGTACTTGCTAATGTATCTCTTGCATCTCTAGCTTCATCTGTAGAATGCTTTCGTTTCACTGCATTTCCATTTTCTATGAGACAATAGTTCAATAAAGCCCACAGAAACTTTACCTCGTCAAGTGACAAAAGCTTTGCTACTTTCTTTGCTTCATCTGGGTTTTCAATTTCAGCGGACCCATTTTTGCCATCCCTGAATCTGACATTACCAAGAACCAATATTGCTGCTAATACTGTTTCGAAAAATGTTATTTCATCCTCCTGCCAATCAAGCATTTTCAAATATTCGATAATATCTTTGTATCTTTTTACATTATCTCGCGGGTTTTCACGTGCCCCTTGAATACCTCTTATAGAATCGTCTAATATTCTCAAGTATCTGTGCTTTCTATTTCTTTCTAAATAAAAATCACTGAGTTTGTTTTCAGCTTCCTTTGCATCATAAAAATAATACATTATATTGAAATTGGCATGGGCCCTAAAACAATAATTATTTTGTTATTTGTCAACATCATTGAAATATATATAATAAAAAATAATCTTAAACTACAGAAAGGTTCTTACATATCAGTCGAGGATACCCTCCATTTTTCAAGTTGGTATAACCAAAATATGGCACCACTTAATTTTGAGGAACTTCCATAAGTAACCTGTATATGGAAAATGCCTCGAGTGGAATTATAATGAATCGGTGTAGCTGCGCTTATGCAGGCAAGAATCACTGTTGTAGCGTTTTTTATTCGATCTGCTGTATTATTTTTCATAGCGCCCAAGTGTGTTAAGTGAGATAGTGCATGGTATACGTTGGTTGTCTTCCCAGATTTGCTTTCGCCAGAAAAAACTATGTATTGCTGCTCATTGTGATGTAGAGCATTCTGGTAAGCGCTGTCGGCGACGGCGAAAATATGAGGCTCATTATCCGATCTTGATTTGCATTCATACTTTCTGTGATACTGTAAAAGTATTAGTTTAGTTATTTGTTTTGATAGGCATGTGTCCTTCAAATTTCAACATCTGAAACATTGCTAGTATTTATTAACAAGGGTCAAAGTCATTAATTTTAGTGATTAATTTATTTCTTAATTGACATTTGTTTTACTACTAATCAAATGTTGTAAATAAGTACCTCTTCGTTATAAATATCGTCACTAGAGTTTGGGTTGAGAATTAATAGAATATCTCCGATGAAAGACATAAAAGATCCCTTTTCTAATTTTGTATGAATTTCGCTAAGTATGTTATCTTCAGTCAAACACTCAAGTGCAGCTAAATCTTCTACTTGCATTGTTTCTGGTTCACGCCTTCCTTGAGAGATGAGAAGTCCATCCTTGATAATTCTTTCTGGTTTTCTTGCTGGCAATTCTTTTTCTTGAAGGTCATTCGCCATCATTTTTATTTCAGTAGAAAGCTATATTAATAAAAATACATGTTTTGAACAAAATATAACTTCAATTATTGTAAAAGAACATGAAAAAATTAATGGTATCGTGATTCTATTTATTAGAGACCTTATTGTATTAAATAGCATAACTTTTTAATGATAACTGAATACTAAATATTTTAGCAATTGTTGAGGACAATATCTCGTGTAATGCGAGTTCGTCTCGTCTCGGTTTTACAATATTTGTGTATTGATACTGTTAGAGACAATGGTTAGAAAGTTTTAGCACCCTTGTGCCAACGTTTATTGTATGCTGTAACCTTTTATCTGCAGATTTTATTATTTTAGGCTAAGAAACTTGTATTTTTTATTATATTTTAGTTTCCATTGAATTGTAAATTTCATTTAACCTTTTAAAACGGTTGTTAGCTTTATAATGTAAAAATCTTACAGTAAGTATTAACACTTTTGATAGCCGTATCAGACGGACGTTTACTTATATTATATTTACTTTTTTTGTTGCGTCAGAAGAATATAGGAAGGTGCGTGCAGGCTTCGATTCGCTTCTTATTTCACAAACTTCCGATGGACACGGTCTCATTAGGTGATTGTACTCAATAGCATTACAGTTAAATATTATTAGTAACCAGCTGTTATCGGGACGATATTGAATATTTATATTTGGCACAAGTATGATTCGTATAGCTTACATGAAAGTCGTTTTCTGGAACGGATTGAATAAAAGGATGTTCTTCCAACTCCATTATAAAGGGTCTGTGTTCTGGATTTTTTTCAAGGCATCTGAAAAACAAACACAATTTGAGATCGCTCACATTACATTAGTAAAATGAGCAGTGTACTTACTCATTAATAAAATCGTTGATTTCATTCGATGACATAGCAGGTTTCAAAACTCCCGGAGGTGGGTTTCGAACGATTTGAAAGAGCGCGCCGGTGGGATGCATGTTTTCGAATGGCCCGCTCCCGTCGACCATTTCGATTGTCGTGATCCCTAAAGCCCAGACATCGATCCTGTTATCATAGCCTTCCTCGCCTCCCGTTACGATCTCTGGTGCCATCCAGCTCGGAGATCCAATATAGGATGTCGTTTTATCTAAAGCTTCTTTTAATTGACAACACAATGAGAAGTCGCAGATTTTTATTTCGCCATTGTTCTTTATAAGTATATTACTGGCTCGTACATTGCGATGCATGACTTTGTTCTCGTGGAGATATACAAGTGCCTGTAATCAAAATAATCCTGTGATGTTTGAATTGGATCAGTTTTACTATTACATTACTATGTAAAGTTATTAGTTATATGTCAAAGTAAAGTATTATTATACAAGAAAAATGGCATGTCTATTTTGCTTAAAAATAAGTCAAAAAAATATCTGACTACCTTTAAACACATTATATTTGTTCCGATCATGGAGCTCACAGAAAGTCCCAATTTAATTGTTTATAATTCTTTAAAGTTCAAATAAATTATAAAACTAAAGAATATAGGTATAGGGTAATACATAAAATGATTATATTGTTAAACGGAGTAAGCCAATAGCCGGAGTGAGTTCTCTTTGACACGGAGTGATGGAGCGACCGCCCTAACAAATGGCCCGTGACGCCTCAATGACGCTACCATCAATGTCACTCAGTAGCCCACGCCCATGTGATTCATTGGGAGCTATTTGCATATGCCAGCCTGTCCCGTATACTGTTACATCAGTCGATTAATGTGATCCTTAGCCGTCGTTTATTATAGGGTTGCCACTTGTGCCGATCGCAGTATTACGAATGCTTAGAAAAGTATTGTAAACTATGCGTAACATAATTCCATTCTTTAAGTACATAACAAATTGACTTAAATGTTAATAAATCAAAATGCTTTCAATTAACTTCGAAATCGTATAGTATTTTTACCTTATTTATAACAAAAAAATAAGCAAATCCTCAGATAGATAATGTCTATATTTTGCAATATATCAGAATCGCATCAATCAAATCAATCGCAAACATTGCGTTTTTATACTTACAGTATGGTAAATTAAAAACATATCGACAGACGTAAATGAGGCATCGAGCATTGTGAGCCAAGTGGCTTACATAAAGATAATATCCATTTGAGCTGTTCTAATTTAACAAGAGCCCTACAAGTCATTATGATTTTTGAACTGCGGTCTGTATAGGGGAGGCTTTAAAGGGCATTTTGTGGAGGCAGGAACGAGTCTCAGGGACCAGAGGCTACCGCTGCAAAGTCGTATATCTTCTGTGTGCGAGCATTATTTACGATAATTGAGCGATGCTTCGCAATGGGAGGGCATCACGGTGTTGTAGAGCGTTCGGACATTCGCATCGACAACTTGGAGCGTTCCGTCGCGACTCACATGGAATAATGCGGCTGCGTTTAAGTAATGGCCCTAGGTCTTAGTACGCGGACAATCCCTCGGCCATATTTTATTATACGTCACGAGGGCAACAATCCGCAACACTGATCCGAGAACAATTGAGTTTGCATTCAAAGTAACTACCAATTGATTCAGCCGTTGAAGGCTGGACTGGCATGGCCTTTGTTTTATACGCAGCCAGCGAGTCGTATGTGACGAACGACATGTTTATAGTCATTCAGATGGGACTCACCTTGATCGTATATTTGAGGATGTAAGCGATGTGTTCTTCGGACATTTTTTTGTCCGCCGCTTTCAGTTTTCTGACAATATCAATGACAGATCCAAATTCGCATAGCTGTGGAATAAGCGATCCATAATGGCGAAAGAAATATACGACATAACCAATTCTGATAGTATAATTTATTTCGCATTGTAAAGAAAGACATACCTCAATGACGAACCATATTTTCTTGACATATTCGGATCTTTCGCAGAAGACACCGTAAAAGTCCACTATATTTGGGTGTTTCGTGAAGTCTCTGAGTATTTTATATTCCTCGTGGATGTGTTGCTCTTTTGTATCAGTTAAATTTATTACTTTAACAGCGACAGATTTGCCTGCCGCTTGGTCGTCAGATGCTTGAAAGACTTTGCCAAAAATACCAGATCCAAGTTTCTTTTCTATTTTATAGCGATCGTGTGGGCTTGATAGCGATGACACGTTCAAGCCATCTCTCATTCTTACCTCGTACATGATTCACTGATTCATTTGTTCTTGGCCTCAAAACTCGGACGGCAATTTGGCTGATTTTGTATGTCTATAAGACAAAGAGTTTTAAAAATTATACCAAGCTGTAGAACTGTTTCCAAACAGGCAGAACCAGATTCATAACGAGTTAATAATTAATATAAACTATAAGAGATTATAATTTAGTACCGCTACATGGATTCAATTTTTTAGTACATTGTAATGATATAAAATACCACTTACCGTGTCCGCCTACCACGGTTTCACGACTCACACTGAAAAATTAACAGATACCTGCGAACTCTGAAAAGTGCTGGGGCTTCGCAGAATTAAGTCCAAATAATCCGTTTACGATACCACTAACACCATTATGAACGATAAATACGGCCTGTGTACACACAATGCGATGCAGAGAGATAGAAAATGTGAGTTGTCCAATGAACTGAAATGCTACACTTGTAAAGCACAATTTACTGAAATGGTTCGTATTAAATCGCCATAATTTATTGCTTACCTATTACAATTTTTGTATGTATGTATGTATGTATTTTAGTTATGTAAGTAACAATGACACATTGTTTTCTTTGTTTTAGAACACCGGACCGAAGCTAAGGCACAATCTCAGGCTTATGGCTGATTTCTTCAAAACTTAACTGCATTACATTTTACTGCATACAGTTAAAAATAGGCATATAAAATAAATCTCACGCC
>DWCF01003513.1:0-19365 GCA_018230265.1 Delias oraia
AAATCATTTGATGTAAAGTGACGGTTGTCCATGGGTGACGGTGTTCGCTATACCATAAAAAATACACACCAATATTATTAACAATACAAATAAATAAGCAAATAATCTTGGTCTTGGACTTTGTATTGCGCTCCCAGTTTTGGTCTTGTTCTTACAGCAAGAGCCAGTCTTGACATTTCAAATCTTGGAAAAACCTATCAGACTAGGAACATTATGAGGTTGAATTAGCTTAGCCATAGTAAAGACCAACCAGATTTATAAAATATGTCGAAAGATTTAAGGAGAAAATCCAAAAATCAGTGCCAAAAAGAAATAGCTGCAAGACGCAAGAGTCTTGCAGGCTTAATCTTGTTCTTGCTCAAGTCTTACGCGGTCAGTCTTGGTCTTGATAAAATTAGGCGGTCTTGGTCTTGGTCTTGCATTTGGGCAACAATTAAAAATTCGCATTGTTTCCGATCCTTTTTCATAGCCAAACGCTCATATTACTCACCCAAGCTGGGTACCCTTTAGTATCGAGATATTTTTGGGCTATATCGTCGTAATTTCTTCTAACTTCGGCGTCCACGTCTCGGCCAAGCCAAATAAACACACCCGCGTCTGGCGTGTCTAATATGTAGATTCCCTGTGAAATTAAATGATATATTTTTATTCTTTTTTTATAGTATCGCGGACAACGGAGCAGAATATGCCGCTTAAGAGTCGAAAAAAAGCCGACTACACAACCAATACGCGGCCTGTGGCTAGGTTGTCCATGGACGGCGATGTTACCGTATAGGGGACCCACTTACTCCGTTGTCCGCTATAACATAAAAAAAATATTCTGCCTCCTTTTTCTGTTTTAGTTGTTTAAATTGCTGACAAAGACTAAGGCGAACAAATTTTTAGAGAATCTACGGTATTGTCATTTACTTACGATATTACATAATAAGCCAGCAATATAACCAAGTCGTGGATTGTGGTACTGCAGTCCATGGGCGGCGCATATCTCTACACTTACCCGCTTGCTTTGTTCTCTTGTATCATTAAAATACTTTATTTTTGTTAAATTATTACCATACATAACACCGGTATATTGTGGTAATACCAGGTTAGTTTTTTACTCACATCAGATGACAGCTGGGTTCGTCTAAATGGTTTCGTCAGTTCGTCCAATTCGATGTCCTCATCAAAGAGAACCCGGTATAAGTACACTGTAGACAGACTTTCTCTTGTGTAGGGCTGTAGACAAAATATAAAATAATTATCAACTATAAAAATGTCTTAGTACTAATATTCATAACATAATGTCTAAAAATATATATACACTGGAAAGACGATCTCATAAAAGTCGCGGCAACCCCTGGATCCACATCGCTCAAGATCGGAATAGGTGGGTGTCTTTGGGGGTTGCCTATGTACATCTGTGAACTTAATAGGCTGATGATGAGGAACTCAATAGGCGCCGAAATTTTTGATGCATTTAAAAAATTCTTTCACTGTTGAGAAGTTACGGTGAAAATAGGTTATAATTTTGTTTGCAAATAGATATCCTATAGCACAAATTATGTAATTCAAGATTTTTAAATGATCTCCGAATATAGGACAATGATTATTTACAAACAATGGCACGACGGATTAAATGTTCTTTTATTATTGTTTTTTTTAATATAAGTTATAACTTTCTTTGAAGCCCATTTTAAAACAATGATCTTTATTTTGACATTGGTATGGGCTGCTACATACAAAACAACGTTTTCCGCGGTCTGTTAATTTGTTATAATTAAAGTAAATATATAAATATTTAAATACGAAGCTAATAATATTATAATATGAATTCCTCTTACTAGATGGCAGTCTATAGTAAAGCAGTTACGTTGAAAATCATATTTTCCATACTCCGTGTTCTTTAGTGCGATTCGTTTACTATTTAGATATATATAAGTTGTTTTGTGTTAAAATATTGATTTATATGACAAACCTGCTTAACTTAATAGATAGAATTTTTTTATAGAAAAGTTCTTACACAATACTGTCACTTGGAATTAGTTTAGTAGGATAAATTATTCTTAGGTAAATGATTTTTTGAAGATATCTAGGCTTACCGTAATAGGTTCAGTCTCATCATCAGGAATGTCGTCGAGAGAGCCAGAGCCGAGGGCCTCGAAGAATTGGGCGTAGTCGGAACTTGAGGAGAACTCGTCTATACAGTAGAAATAACTTAAGAATGTACTTTCTTACAAATTTTCAACTTTTTACTTGGAACAGTTTTGAAAGTAAAAAGCTGACAACACAACGCAACAAAACGATTGAGGCGCGACACCTATAAGTAAAAAGCCGTCAAAGCACCCGCGATAAAGCAGGGTCTGGTCTCTGGTTGATTCGTAGAGCCTTAGTCGTGGGGCTGAGTGATTCCTTTTCATGGTATAGCGGAAAAAGAACAGACGGGTCTTGTATATGGTAAGAGGCCTATTATTATTTATAAGCCTAATATCCTAGATTTTAATTTTGTTTTGTTTGTGATAAGTTTGAAATACATTCTCTTCAGTCTTACCAATAATCTCAATTGTTGCTCGGCCGTTGTGCTCTTCGTCGCGCAGTGTGGTGGCAATACTGATGATCTTTCGTCTTTGGGTGGCGCGTGCCCCTTCTGGTACCAACACAAAGATATCATGATCCACTTCCAGAATGAAGCAGTTGTCTCTGGTTAGGGATGATATATCAGCTGGGACCTTGAAAAACAAATTACACTCATAAACATGTCATCATAAGTTTTGTCGTTCCACAGCTGAACATTTTTAAGGCTTTTCTTGTTTTCTATGAAATCAGCTAGCTGCTTGCTGCGATATTTCTAAACCAATACTATTTGGGAATCTTCTAAAAGGTCGTATATATCCTGTAAGGATCGGCAATACAGCAGAAGCCTTGAACCTTTTTTTAAGGTATAGCGGACAAAAGAGCAGGTGGCTCTCCTACATAGTAAGACAACAACGGCACCCATCACCAACCGCGCCATTCGTTCAACTTTGTATATAAAATATGTTTAATCGGGACCAGACTTTCAAGAAAACAATAATCTAGAAGAAAAATGTTAAATAAAATGTAAGATAATAAAATAATTTACATCGGTATGAATGAAGTATTACTAAACCGAAGCTATTTTGACGTCGAAGGCTTCATACATTCTAATAATGTTGCTTGACGAGTTGAGTTTTCACGCTAAATTTCCTCGTAGCATACCAGTACTTTTTTATTTTTCGTTTTGTAGTAGAAACCCGTTCTTCATTACAATCTATTTTTTATATATTCGTTTAGACGACATAATTAGAGGTTATAATTAAAACGTACTGCACACGTAAAATAATTGTCAAACCTGTTGAACACTGAGAGGAGTGAGAGAGCCGATGCGCGCGGCAATCGAAATGAAAAACCGCGTATTTTCGAATTCGCGTAAAACGGGGTAGCGTAAGTCGGGATATTACTGTATAGCTGCGTACCTACGACATTGAACTTACCTCTTCAATTCTCATATTCTCACAGCCTGACAATTTGAGAAGTCGTTTTTCTGCGCCCGCGTTGGTTTCAACTTCGTTGAAGCCGGACTCATTGCCGCCCTCCAAATATCTTATGGCTGAAAACATTTATAAAGTAGAGTCCGACCGAAACTAGTTATCCATCCGCCCGAAACTGAAATTAACGTGGTCAAAAAACCCCTAAAATATTGAAATTTGCTGCATTTTACCCATTATTCTGCAAAAATTTGGAAATGAAACACAATATATTAAGTTTGTTATAATCATTTTTTTATTATTATATAGCGGATAATAGAACAGCTGGGTCTCCTATATGGTAAGAGAACACTGTCGCCCTTGGACAACCACGCCATAGTCCGCGCATTGGTTGTGTTGCAGGCTTTATACGCCGCTTTAATACTTAAATTTTAAAGGCCTCCGATACCTTCACTCACACAGCCAAACACAGTACTAGTACTGTTTCACGCTAGTATTCTGTGAGCCCGTGGTATCGCTTCGAACGAGCGGGGCCAATTATTGCGTCAGCAAGGCCCTACCACGGGTGCGACAGTATGATGACACTTGCCCGACCACTGTCAAAGCCTTCCAGTGCCCGAATAAATTAAAAATTACATTATAATTGATAGTAATAATATAAAAAATATATATATAATAGACTTATTGGACACCTAATGCAAAAATTTTCTGTCTATCATAAATTATCTCATTTCATATTACAAAATCATTATTATAACGAGCGTAACTTAGACAAGCGGTCCTTTGCCCATGGACACCCGCGTACGTTGTTTTAGTATATATATATGTAATTCTCTCATGTGGTGATAAAGATATTTTAAAATCAATATAGTTTGATTTCTAATAATAGTAAATTTGAGGTTGTGAAAGTAACTAGAAAAGAATAACACGGTTTGTTATAGTGTATATTTACCAGGTCTGAAATATCCCACAAACTGGCTCGACTCATGCCCCTGAACCTCTCGATGCTGGACTGCACGACCAGCGAGCTGGTCATCCAGAGTCACCGTCAAGATGGCTGCCGCACCGCGTTTGTCCTGCGTCGCCTTGCCACCGAGCCAGAAGTGGGCATCGTAATTCAATGTTGAACCATCGTCGCCAGAAGTCTGTAGGCACCAAAATACATAGTTCAAATATTACGAGAATAATTAAAATGATTTGTACTGCTATCCTATCGTTGTAAAGTTTTATGACAATTAAAAAATAATAAGGTAGATATGCATGAGAATATTGTAAGTCCTATTTTTTTTTGCGGACACGTCAATTGGGAAAAAGGCTTATAGAAAAAAAGCCAAATCGGTCCATGTTCTAGTTAACGATCCACTGTACTCTTATTTCATAATTCCTATTGCCGTATTGGTTCGAATATAAATTTGTAGACAGCTAGTTAAATGTAGTGGTGGTGGTAAAAGGAAAATATGCCTTAAATATACTCAATTTTTATTGTAAGAATAACATTACTTTGACATTGGCAAATTCAGTTCCTAATATTCATTTACGAAAGATTATTAATACAACATTCAAATATGGAATTGTTTCTTGACTATTTTTTAATTTAATTTTATTTCTATTTTTTTAACGGAGCAGGTGGGTCTCCCAAAAGGTTAGAGAACACCGCCGCTCATTAAAAACCACGCCACCGCCGCCACATTGAGTTGCTAGCTTTTTACGCCACTAATGCGGCACTTTTAAGGGCCTCCGATATCCTCACTCACTCCACATCCTCACACACACGCAGCACAGTACAAGTACTGTTTCACGCTCAATATTCTGTGAGCCTGCGTTGTCACTTCGGACGAGCCGGCCCAATTAGTGCGTTCCAGAGACCGAATAAATTATAAATTAAATTATAATTGTCCGGAACGGGATTCGAACCTGATATCTCGAGCTTCATGGTGCACTTGTAAAACCATTAAGCTACGAGGCTCTCGGACCTGAACAATATTCAACTAATTTTTAAGATAAGTTAAATAAAGATCTTTTGAAAAAATCTTCATAATACGTTCTAAATAAACTTACCTTGAGAATAATGTAAGCGTCTCCATTGTAGAATTTGCCATATTTTGCTGGGTCGATCGCCACAGGTTCAAATTTCTGTATAGATAAGTTTTATATATAAATAAAATATATAATAAAAACTTTTTGGTTAACTTTCTTTAGTTTGTTTTTTATTGCTTGTCAATGAGATGTTATGAAAAAAGATGGCGCCATGAATCCTTGGGAACAATGAAAGCAAATTATTATCTATTATTAGGTAATTAATTTTATAAGGGATTGGTATTTTGTAAACAGTAACTTTAAATGTTGTAACTTTTGTAACTTTAAATGTTGTTTCTTTGTTATGGTTGGTGATAAATATGTGACTATTGGGTTAAAATTTGTTAATATCCAATGAAATCTTTGTTTAAACACAATATTCTTTATTTTATCCCAGAGAAATACAATAATTTATACATATTATGGCCTTAATTATTTTTAATCGTTTATGAAATTACCTAATCGTCAAGCCTATTTGGAAACTAGGATAATTAAGTTTTTATTTAGCATAAATTATAAATTATATTTTATATATCAATTAACATAAAGTACCTTTACCTACGTTAAAGCTAGAGTCGTCGTAATCTGAGACATTGTTTAGATATGAAAGTGTATTTTGGATTATTCAATATAATTTTTATGATAGAGCGTACAACGGAGCATGCTGGAGTCTTAAAGGTTTTAGATCACCGTTGTGTTGCCGTTCTTTTATGCCGCAAAGTGGCGAACTAAATTAGGTAGCCATTTTCACTCACGTAGCGAAACAGTATGATTACGCACACGCTGGTATTTTATGAGCCAGTGCTATCACGCCGTACGATCCGATGCAATTAGTGCGTTAGTATAAAATTTAACGTGTCTTTTTTATGGAAATGGTGGCCAAGGAGCAGTATCTAGGATAAGCGGTCCTCCGCCCATGGGCAAAACACGGAGTTTTCCACGGTGATGACTTCACCTCATGGCCTTGATAATATTGATTTCATTTGCAGCCATATATGCAAGTATCGATTTTATGATTAAGGGAAATCTAACTCATCACATTATCTTTGATCATTACATTGATAGCGATAAGTGCAACTTAAAACAATTATTCATTAATTATTTTATAATTTAATAATTATGTTTTGCTGTCCATGGGCGTGATGTTATATGGCCTCCTTGAAATTTTCCTTTTTTTCTTCTAATATATGAGCATGCAATAGTATATGGAGTAGATAAGAAATTACAACCAAGTTGATATTTTCGATTAGGACCTCTTTTGACGTAGACTTTTTAAATAAGCAATTTTAAAAATCTCTCACGTCTATGGTCCATATTTCCAATCCAGGCTCGGCTCCCGCCTCAGCAAACGCCGGATGTTCCATTTTGAACACAATTTAATAATAAAAATGGAAGCGAAATATTTTAAGCGTAGTTATAGTAAATGGTTAAACAGAAATAATTTAAAATTGATACAACTATTTTTTCACAAGAAACGATACCGCTTGTTAGTAATAATCGTTTCAACACTAAGTAGTGTCTTATCGGATATACTATGTTAGCCGGTAAATCTTGACCGGTGTGAACACAGCCGCAAATATCACCTCACCTATGATTTTACAGATAATTGTGTATTATTTTGTTCTGTGTAACGTTAACCTGCTATGTTCAGAGCGGTAAAAGGCGCGCGATTTTGCAGTGAATCATAGTGATAAAAAAATCGATCCTTATCTGTTATCATCCTTTCGAAGAATATGAATTTTCCTAGACTTATTTTTGTTAATGTTATAAATAATGGGTCTAATTAAGATAAGTTATTCTTAGATAATTTCTTCTCATTTAATTTTCCATACAAATATTATTTTAATTTCTGTTCAAACAATGCCTTCTCCTTGTTTTGCATTTTTTCAATTGATTTTTCTTTTGTATATTTGTATCGGTGGTCTAATTTTTTATTCCATTATACATATTTTCTGTTCATGTGTTCGGTTACTAGAATCCGGCGCTTAAACCCTTTTTTAATGGTAAAAGTGGCTCTCGAGCAGTGTCAGCATCACCTCTTGGTAGCTCACCTAAGATAAGCGGTCTTCCGCCCATGAATACCCCTAGCCGTTGCAGAGCTGCAGGTGCGTTACCGTCATTTAAGGAATATATGCGCGATTTTTTCAACTTACCTTTGTAATTTCCGTGAATTCTATGTTTTGTTGTTGCTTTATTTATGCTGTATTGGTAAGTTATCAATAAATATACTCTTAATTTTTATTTATGAGGTTTAGTAAATGAAAAAATATTTAATGTTAATGTTTGTTCAATCCGTGGGAGAGCCATGCTGAAGTATAATATACTAACGCACTAATTGGGCTGGCTCATCCGATGTGATACCACGGGCTCACAGAAAACTCAACGTGAAACAGTACTTGTACTGTTTCGTTGTAAGACTGAGGATATTGGAGGCCTTCAAAAATGACGCTTAATTAGCGTAAAAAGCCGGCAAAACAATCAATGCGTGGTGGGTGGAACACCGCTTTTTATGTCGTTTAAGCTGCATTTTTAAGGGCCTCAGATATCCTCACTCACTCTGCGAAACACAGTACAAGTACCGTTTCACGCTAAGTATTCTGTGACGCCGAGGTATCGCTTCGGACAATACGACCCAATTAGTGCGTCTGCGTATGCAGAATGGCTCTCCCACGGGTGAAGATAAAGGATATCATAATTTGGTTTTTGAACTTCTCTTCCTCGTCATTTATAAAATTACTACGTATTATATGGATAACTATTACTTAAATGATAATAAATAAAACAATTTTTATCAACAATAAAAGCATTTATTCTAACCAAAACTGTTTTCTAACAATAATATGGCGATACATTGCACATGACACAATAGAGATCAATAACAGCAAGGGAAATTGGCGATGGCAGCACCGGACCATAGATCAACCAAAATCAAATCTAAACGTATTCATGACGATTGAAAATAACATCAAAACTTTCTGAATATACAGGTGTTTCTGGTGAAGAACGGAGTCCTCGCAATAAATCTTACGTAATTTTACAACACGAACCAGGAGTCTACTATTTCATTACATCTAAAATTGGAATTATAGGTCTACCAGGAACTAATGGCAAAAAAATAAAAATTCAATTTTTAATAGTACATAATTAATTAATAAACACAGTAATAGGAGTTTTAATCTAAAATTCTAACCCCACATTTGCCAGATTAAAATTTTCAAATATTATCCTTGATCGTTGAATATTTTTTAAATTTGTAAAAAAAAAATCAATCTGTTTTAGTAAAAATTTATTTAGTATATACCTAATAGCTGGCGTCAATTTCCTTTTTCCCCTTTTTACCCTTAGTTCCTGATAAACAGTAACATCTTAGTGGATTCTCGAGTGGCGATCGCGTACGGGAACACGCAAAGTGGAACGTCCCGCCACGCGATGGAAAGATGTCATGAAGGCCGCGGGCAACCGCTGGATCCAGATCGCTCAAGATCGTAATAGATAGGCGCCTTTGTGGGAGGCCTATATCCAGCAGTAAACTTAATAGACTGATGATGATGATGATGATCACATAAAAAACAACGTGTGGCCCTCGGAGACTGCCGCAGTAAAGCTATTGCATAGCATTTTTTATCAACATATGCAATTCTAACTATATCTGCAGTATTTTTGTACTTTCGCGTACAGATATTCAGTTGTACATAGGTATACATGTAGCGGCAACTTACACGCGCGCCTTCTACGCGCCATCGGGTGTGCACTACCGCACTCACATTGCACATGAGCTTCACGATGCTCGAGACATCGTCGAGTCGAGTTTATATTTGTATTACGTTGTTAATGTTAATATACATAGTGAGGAATAAATGTCAAGAATTTAATACAATATATTATTTCCGTCACGCCTAACAACCTCCAATACACCTATGTATACGTTTATACACGAATATCGGGCGCAGTATGGCATTATAAAGAAAATATAGATATTGTTACCTAAAACACCTATATACTTTCTCACATACAACTTACATATTCATCCGATTTCGGAGCAGCTCATCTCGGCCCGTGCGAGCTTCGTACAGTCGTACCATATACATACAGATTAAGCGAACGCTCGACTGATCTACATCCCAGGCGAAGTGCGGGGTGTTAGGTTTTATTTC
The DNA here is from genome assembly GCA_018230265.1 of Delias oraia. Classification (NCBI taxonomy): domain Eukaryota; kingdom Metazoa; phylum Arthropoda; class Insecta; order Lepidoptera; family Pieridae; genus Delias; species Delias oraia. Next base: position 9,716 of record DWCF01003513.1, read on the forward strand.
CGTAACGGAATCTCTTGATTCAACAACCGCGAATCAGCAAGAATGTGACAGAACACTACATATTATTTCTTGTTACAACTTTTAAAGCTGTCAAAACGACAGTGACACATTACAAACCAGAAACAGTAGACTCCGGCGCGTTTGACATTTCAATAAGTGGACCCAACTCACCGGTGGACCCATCAACATTATAATAATAGCAATTAAAATATTTAAAATAAACTCTATGACTAGTCTTAAAAACAAAAGAAAATTCGCTTATCGAAATACGCTTCGAAGCAAATCAAAACACGCCGTAACTAATTTTTTGACATTTTTTTTAAATATTCTACTCGCCTCAAACAAGAAAACAATCACGCAATTCACATTGCAATAATTTAGCACCTCTATGAAAGAAAAAATACTTAAGCCCATATTAAAAATAGGAAAAATACAGTTTTATTAGATTCAAACGGTTTAATGTATGATTTACTGCTATAAATAAATTCATAAAGTCGTCATTATTATAAAGAATGGAAGGCAAAGGAGCAGAAGACTCAGCGAGGATAAGTGGCACACAGATCGTGGACACATTTAGCGCCGGCGGGCTAGTGTGTTGTCAGCCTTTATACAATAGGTATGCTCTTTTTTTTATTTACCGTAAAGCCTTCATTCTTTTATTAAGCCCGGCCATAGACACTTTTAGGCCTGGCAGACCTACAAGTGCGTTGTCGAACTTTTAGAGAGATATACGCTCTCTGCTTTAAGATGTCAAAGTCGCACTAGTTTGGAAGTACCACAGACACAATGCAGGTTTCACAGAGTGGTGTTGCGTGGCAAAAAATGCATTAAAAACCCTAAGGTGATAAAGATGAAATGATATTCTCCCGCGATGTTCCATTATGAAATTCAGCTGCATGTAGGTATTGACGCCTACAACTATTCAAAATATTCCCTGTGATTGCTTGTTTTAGAAGCAAATTGTTCCAGACTTTACAAACGTGGGTCATATTTTTATTTTTATTGGCGGCCCTTTAAGGGTTTAGATAATACAAATTTCTGTCGATCTAATAAAACTGTACCTCCATTAAACACACAGATACTTACACGTAAACAAAATCTCGCACGAAAAACAAAAAATATAAAATTAATCCATTTAAAAAAAACATTAATAATCTTATAGATCATACTTATATTATTGTAAACACTTGAGCCATTTTACGAAATTCGTTTATTTTCATCGACTTTTAATATATTCTAACATTGAGATTCATGTTAAGAAAAAATACCAAAACTAGAGAATGCCTCGTTGTGGTCTTAAAGGCCTAACACGAAACGAGGTGTCGGGTTCAATCACTGGTCAAAATAGATATTTATAATTTCGACAGTTGGAAGGGCTTGGCAGTGGCCGGGCAGGGGTTTCAACATGGCCTTACTGGGAGCCACGCTGACGCAGTAATTCGACACACTCACTCACAGAAAACCAGCGTGATATATGTACTTTTACTGTTTGGGTGAGTGAGTGAGGCTATCGGACCATCAAGTGTAGTTTACCGCTTAGGAGGCGTAAAGAGCCGGTAACACAACCAAAACTGTGGACAGCGGTGTCTTAACTAACAACCACGCTGCTCTGTTTTCAACTACATAGTGCATCCGCATAACATTAGCATGGCTCTCCCACGAGGAAGACAATTAAAACACGCTCACCATGCCAACATCAAGCCCTTCCAAAAGCCGAATACTAAAATTAAAATTCTACTCACGAGGAATCGAAACCACTAGCCATGACGTCACTGCAGCTTACACCAGTCGGCCACGAGACTCTCAGGATAAGGGATTTGAACACCGACGTCCTAGCCTTCCGATTGTAATAAAAAGAAACCAATTTCATAATAGACTCTCAAAACCATTGCGATACTTAATCTAAGTAAGTTATACTACGAAGAGATTTATTAGAATACTTCATTTCCAAAAAACACTTATCCTTAAATTTTGTACTCAAAATCGGCCGATTCAAAATTTTATATTCAACCATAGAGTAAAAATGCGGCGATTTGCATTTTATGACTAGAGGAATGAATTGATCCGAGTTGTGATCACAGGCCTCGAGTGGACCGTGCCGTAAACTTGTTCGGCCTTGACAGATATTTCAGCGAAAGGGAAGGTGCGCGCTCTGTGGAAACAGAGCAGTGATTTGGTGGGCTCCGCATAGCCCGAAGCAGGGCCGGTAATAGAACTCGGCCCGTAGCGTTACAATGATGCCTCATTGTTCTCACGCTCGTACCAAAGTTTATGTCTGTATGGTTTAAGCTAAAAAGCTCAAGAAGCGTTAAGCCATAAACACACAGAAGACATCCCAACCTTAGGCCTTTCGTGCACACAAATTTCGAACGCGTCGATTAGATACAGACCGAATACTAGGGTTTGATCTTTCTTTACGGCCAGGCTTGTCCATAGTCACAGCGTACCTCATTTTTAGTCTATGGTGAGCCCTAAGGTACATCACATCCAATCACAGATAGTAAACCCTGCCACCATTATTGTTATTGAGGTTTTAAAATAAATAATATACACTGTTTAATAAACTAAATGAAAAAAAATAACGGCATTGTTTTGTATGTTATAGGCATTATGAAGAAAGCGGTTCTCCTTTATGGTAAGAGATCACCGCTGATCATAGACAACCGCACTTTTGTGTTGCAGGCTTTATACTCTGATTAAGCGGTATGCAGTTACTTTTCATCTGATTGAAATGGATTTTAATTTTAATTAATCTTTAAAAAAGCGAGCAAATGCATAGGCAGTTAATATAACTTATTTTAAACCTCAACAACCACCATACCCCCATCAATACCAAAACGCCAAATCGTCTATCTATCTACATATACAGTCGGTCGCAAAGATATTGAAATTATCAAAAATCACATTTGCTGTCTACATTTTTGTATTTATTTTATATGAATGGCTAACACATTGTTGGTCAGCCTGTACAGATTAAGGCGGGCTGTGAGGCTCGCCGAGAAGAGGTTCAAATTTTGCCACCATTAGAGCAAGGCCGTCTCCTGCGAGACACGAACCTCAGCTTGGGCCGTCGCGGGAAAGGTTTTCGGCAGGAAAACCTACAATATCTAATGTGCATAATAAGTTTTGTCTCTTTACGATTGACTGTACTTCGATACTATTAGCAGACCGTTTATCAAAATTTTATTGTACAAAAATACGTAAAAAATAATAAAAATGCGGGGTGTCCTGATACCCGAATGGAACGAAGTTCCTTTTCATTAATTAATGATGGAATTGTAACGATTTTTTTTTAATTTTTAATAATAAACACAATAATCGTCGCGATATTACACTGTTTAATTCGAAATAGAAAGACGAAACGAAAATAAATGGCTTGCTTTCTATGAGAGAGAGAGAGAGAGACAACTTACAATATAACAGTGTCGTTACAACTTTTGGTCTTAATTTTTTCCGTATAGCCTCCTCTCACAACGCGCGATAAGGAATTTCGTTCCAAAATTAGTAAATAAATACATTTAAAATATATTCTTATATTTTATAGTTAATTTTCCTTTATTAACGTAATATAGTATAGAAAATTATTTTATTATTATTTTATTTTATTTAATTATGCCTATGGCGAACATTTTAAAAATGAACTAAATCTGCTAACAGTACCTAACACTAGAACATCTAAAACACCTATTATTATGAAGTCAATGAAAAATTTTTCTTATCAAAACCGCCTATTCTCCTATTTTATCATAGATTATCCAAAGACAACAATCGAAAAACAACCTCACTGATTCATACAAAAAACATTTCAAAATGTTTTGTCCCTCTCCATCTAATCTAAAATGGAATTGGAAAAACAAGAGAGTAAACAGAAGAGAAGAGAAAAACACGAAACAAAACACTGACAGCTAAAATATTTTTTACGATTATACGCTAACTTTTTGCGCAATATAAAACCTCTTTATTTTTACCATAGAGTTAAAATTTCAATCGTTGAAGTAACCTGCTTACTGCTATAATAAGAGAAAAAGCGGCCACATCTAGCGTAATTCATCTAACTAGGACATATTTTAAAAAATGTACTTACGTGAAAAACAAGATTTAAAAAAAATTAAGATATGTATTCAATCAGAGCTCAGCTCAATGCAATTCATCGCGATTCTATAAACCACAAATCCTTACGATAGAAAAACATAAATAAAAAAATATGAATTTGCGAATTTATTGCGAATTCCGTTGTGACACAAAATCTGGATTTTCAATGTGACCCATTTTCATGTGACGTCTGAAATAAATAATATAACTACATATAGAATACTGTTTTATTTATTTTTGTTTGTGTTGTTGATTTTTTACGACAACTAGGCGGTATAACTTAATGAGGCTCGCTCACTGGTATATTACTGGTAGTCTGTGAGGCCGTTTTATCTCTTTGATTTGATTATTAGTTCGACAGCATGATTCTCTCACTGGAACAACAGTGTTAAGACAGTCGCCCGACCACTTCCAAGCCATTTCCAAGACTGTTATATTCCATTTAAATAACTTGAGAGAATTGCAAAATCTTATTGAACAAAACTAATCTATATATTTTGATAGCTTCGTAGCTAAGTGGTTTAACATGAAGCAAGAGGTACCTGGTTTGGACAATCATAAATTATAATCTATTTGGTCTCTGGTTGTTTTGTTCGAAATGGCTACTTGCTGATGGCCATACAACGTTTACACCTTAACAAAGTCTTTAGAAATACTAACCTAAGACCTCTCTCTCCTCGGCACATCAAATTGCAAATCTTACAAACTGTTTTGTCATTCGTAGACTCTGTGTCTGAATTGTCTATGGTGTCTACTGTCTCTGGTTTTGATATCATCTTGTCTTTTACTGGTGTTGGCGTTTTTATTTTGTATTTAAGATCTGAAAATTAGTACAAATTATTAGTTAGTTTTTGTTTGTTGAATGATTTTAATGGCCTTATGGTAGTCTTGTAAGCTACTATGATGACTTTAATAACATACTGAATTCAATCTCCAGTCTGAATATAATTTAATTTTTAATTTATTCAGCTTTGGGAGGAACAGCAAATATCATAACTCTGTCTTATCCATACAAGAGCTATATTGAAGTATATGTCGACACACTAATTAGACTACTTCATTTGTAAAGATACTAGTCACAGAATACCACCATGAAATAGTAATCTGTTTTGCTGAGTAAGTGAGGATAATGCGAGACACATCAAGTTAACTGCTCGATCGACTGCTTAAACATTGTAAAATGCCAGCAACACAACTATACAGCATTTTGAGATTTTCGTCCCTGGGTAGCAGTAATATTTTACCAATATACACCCAGTTACACAGTAAATTACCTAATTGTGAATAAAAATATCAACGCAATGTAGTTTATTTACTCACCACTGGTTATAATCACAATATTAGGCACTCCCATAATGTGATCTGTATTGTTGGGGGATGTACTCCTTCTTACGTCAATATCACCGACTCGGCTTAATGGCAAAGCCTCATCACTTGATCCATCTGACTGCTTTGATTGCTTTTGCTGTTTTTTTATGCGTTTTCTAAACCTGTAGTAAAAATTTATTGTATTATTAAAGATATAATGCTTTTAATAAATGCAGAAACTATTGGCTATCCATACTATTCTTATGTAGAAAATGGGTTTTTTAAAATATCTATGGTAACTTTTAGTAATAGAATTTTGACGAAAGAATACAGATTTTTATACAAAATATGATTGCATAAAGTATACAAAGTTAAAACATTATTAAGGATACACAATTCATATTAAGAAAAAATTACTAGTTTTATTATCACACACACAAAGTATACCTCTTCTTTGGTCTCTTCGGTTGCCTCGTTTCCTTAACTCTTTCCTCATTATTATTGATATTAATATATTTTTCACAGGCAATACTGCCGAGCTCCAATCCCTCCAACTCGGTACTACTAGATATTGAAGACTTATCGCAGGCAAATAGATCTGTTTCATTGCTTAAATCATTGCTGTCTATTGTTTCACTAAAAAAAATTTGTTATTATTAAACTGAAACTTTTAAAAATGCTCATAAGTTGATTTCTAATAAGAATGTATGAAAGAATAAACACTAATATGACTTAAGTTATAATTTCAAAACACCATACTTAAATATTGATTGAATCTATGTGCATTCAAATTAATAATACTACATTTGGAAATATAAGTTCAGTAATGTAATGTTCAGTACTAATAAAAATGTATATATATATATAGCCATACCTTTCATCTGACAGCTCACTCTGAGCTGTATTCTCCAATTTCTTCACTTGAAAAGTTAAATTTATTCTTTTGTATATTTCTTCAGTAATATTCTTACACTTCTCATATTTTGAATCTAAATTCTCTTTTTTTATCTTCGTCCAATCAGTTTGACTGTGTAACGTAGACATTTTAAAGAGTTTCTAATAGAATTCTTACTAGTAAAGACTAGATTTCATCTTTTTGATATTATGGAAAAATGCACACAGCAATTTTCCAAGTTTCCACACAAAATGGCGGGTTATCGAAAGCACAATGTGACCATAAGTTTTATAAACAAACGCGTTTCACATATCCCTAAATAACTGATATCACTTTCCAAAACAAAACTACCAATCTAATGTACCTTTCCATAACAAAGAAACCGCCAATACTTAATGGCACAATTATTAATATAATCAATGGTATGATACTTCCAAGTTTCAAAGGTTTGTGATAAAGACTAGAATAAGCATTTTATACTCTTACAGAGAGGCTTAAATGGGAAAAGCAACATTTTTAAAGTAAAATTAAAAAACTACAACTTATGTAGTGGCTAGGCTTTGCGGCTTTTTATATTTTTGACGTTTTCAATTTAGTGTTGCTTGACACTAATTACTTGTAAAATATTTAAATTAAAAACTCTTTTCTTTGATGTACCATAACCATTACGATACGAGAGTATTATAGTCTATTTTTAGCTCTCCGCCAGACATGGCGGACGTGACGTCACATTGAAGTATGCCCAGCTATACAGAATGCCTTAAATGCTTATATTATTATCAAGAACGTTACGGTTATAGCCTCATATTTTGAAAATCAATAATAACATCTTAATTTACAATAAAACATGGTATTTTCACATATATGTTTTGCTAGAAAATTTATTTGCATGCAAATCAATATTTTAAGTCCAAATTAATTGTTACTATTAATTTTATATTTATATATTGTCCATAAATTATTTTAAATTATATTTTTTTTTTAAATGACAAACTCTGTTGGTATAAGCCATAAGGCCTTGATAGCTTCTCACGGAGTTTTGGAGCGAGCCGAGAATTAGGTTTGTGCTGCGACTAGAACAAGGAATTTATTAATTATCTTTTATATTATAAAAATTACAGTTTTTCAACCAATCATATATAAAATTTATTTATTATTTTTATTGATTATTTTCTATCAAATTATCTTGAGTCTAAACTCTTTACATTACTTAGTATTTTATTCTATTTCGTAGCAGATATGCACATGCAGCTTCATTTGGTAAGAAATAAAAATTAAATTACTGTACATTAAAAATATAAAACTTTGATAATAAAAATCAAATGAAGGCTATATGACCACAGAATACAATACTCAATCGTCCTACAGTAATTTGCAACGTCCTAAATCCCGCCAAAATATTAATTAAAGTAGTCGTGTTATCTATGAGAAATATTATCATTTTAATGTTATATGGTGTTTACAATATATTTAAAATAACAAAATAATCCACGTTGCATTATGTCAGTTATTTAACCAACCTTGTTAGCAGTGCAATTTCTGTTATTAAACAAAAATTATGTAAAAATAATGGCGTCAAAACAACCCCAATTGAGAACTAAAAAACTCTTGGCTAAAGTCGCTACCGACAGGGCTCCTTGTGGTTTTTGCAACAGAGCTGTTGATGATGAACAGTTGTATGGAAAATTATATGTTATTGGAGACATTTATTGTCACTATTTTTGTGTTGTAAGTATCAGTTTTACATAACATTTATTACTGTTCTATTATATGCAACATATAAAAAAGAAGAGAAGGCCTAAGGGGCCAAAGAGAAGGCCTATGTCCGGCAGTGGACGTCTTACTGCTGAAATGATGAATAGTATTCTGCAGATTTCAGTATTTTTTTGATATAGCGGGGTAATAACAACCTTTACATGAAATCACTCCTTTAAATGAATTGTTTTAAACTGTTACTTCATAATTATGTATTTTTTGTAGTTACTATCATGCTGTCTAATCCAAAAAGGAAATGACGAAGAAGGTTTGTTTGGGTTTCTTTACACTGATATATTAGCAGAAATCAAAAGGAGCAAGAAACATGTAAGTTTCTTTATATCCATGTTCCTGTATTCACAAATTATTCAAAGATAATTATTTTTGATTATTAACAAACGAATAATGCTTTAATATGATTGTAATTATCAATGACCATCATTAGTGACCATCATCATATGATTATTTTTAACTACAGCAAGACAAGTATTGTGTTGAAATTAATAGAATTAATTAATTTTTACTAAGATAGTAATGTTCTAACAATTTTTTGTAAGATTTGAGGTCTGCAACTAGTGATATCCTATAATAGATATATATATAAGTTAGTGGCTAAACATTATATGGCTGCTGAGTTTTGCTTGAGAAATAAAAACTGAATGTATTATTTAATTTTTTAATGTTATTTTAAAACTTAACTTATACTTGTATCAATTTATTTATACAGTCTCTTCATGGTAGAAAAATGATGACTTCAATTAAATTTTATCTAACTTCTTAATGGGTTGGGTAAAAATTATTGATTTCTATAAATTTGAGAATATATTGTCAGTAAAATTTGACTTTATATAGAAATTTAATATATATTTATGTTAAGATATTAAAATAGTAAAAGCCTAGATAGACTATTGATTTCATGAGGACAAATAAAGATTTAACAAATAAATATATATTCATTTCATCATCACCACAAAAAAAGATTAAGTTGATATTTAATTGGAAAAGAAAATGCAGTGTGATTATTAATAATTTCCAGAAATGTTCTTACTGCAATAAGGAAGGTGCCACTTTGGGTTGTTCAATATCACAATGTAGAAAGCAGTTCCACCTACCATGTGGCAGGGAGAAGAACGCTGTATCTATTTTTCATGGGAATTATAAGTGAGTATCTGTATAGAAACACTGAATATGCTATCTTTTGCGTGAGAGCAAAATTGTTCTTTAACAATAACAAGAAATAAATTCAAAGCCTCATGGGTGAACGGATTTGTAAGCTAAAGTGACAAAAATTCGTTTGATTTCTAGTCTGAAAAGACATTTTCGGTCTTTATAAGGCCATGAAACCGCCTCAAGAGTTTCTCTACGATGTCTTACTCATGGGGGAGTCATGCAGATGCACTAATTGTGCCGTCACGTCCAGAGTGATACCACATATTCACAGAACATGAGCGTTAAATAGTATTTGTACTGTTTCGCTGAAAGGGTGAGGATACCGGATGCTGTGGGTTGGTCTAATGGAGAAACTCAGTCACTCAGCGAGCTATGGAGAGGGCAATGCTCGGAGTCTCGCTGCGAGATAAAATCAGAAATGAGGTTATCC
>DWCF01003514.1:0-19359 GCA_018230265.1 Delias oraia
ATTATTTTACCACTCAAAGTCGTTGTCACGTAAAACTTTCGCCCGTATACCGACTTTACAGGCAACCAATTTTTTTTAATATTAGATCTTTTTTGCAATAGAGTAATTTAATGCTTATAAAATTTTAATATTTTTACTGAAAAAACGATTGATTAATTAATAAGAGTTAATCATACGTTCACAGAAAGTGGCAAGCCGCATGCGGCATGCCGTGACGGAAATCAAGAGCGCATTAAGACTAATTAAAGAATTTTCATTTGGCCATATAGGGTTTGTATTTGTATTTTGTATTCTAATTTGCAGAATAGTATTTTTAAAACAGTAAAATATTGTTTCTAAAAACGGCTAATTTAGCAATACACCTCTAGGCTCTAGCCTTCTGCACATCAAAATATTAATTATGAATGACGAAAATACGTGTTCTCGATCGACGAACGATCAACAATAGGTTTAGGGCCTTAAAAGATAGACTGCGTCGCTACATAAACATATTTTGATAAATTAATACTCTTTTTATACTTAATTTGCATAAATATTTTAAACAAAATACTGGATAAAATATTTTTGATAGAAAAATATTATTTCCAAAGTAGTTAATTACCTTTTACACTACGATTCTGGCTGGAAAACTAATTTGTAATTGTAATAGCAACAATTTTTTGTGAACGCAATAATGACGTTGGGAGAAATGAAAATATACATTCTAAATAGTATTGTGTGTATTTAGCTTAAAGAATATTTACAACATCACGAGATCATTACGCTAAAAGACATTATTTACATTATATATTCTATAATTTAAAAATGATGTAATAAATAAGAAGCATTTTCAATCAAGCAATTTCAAACATGTAAAAAAATTCTAAAGTAATAACTTTCATTCCCAAAATTACCATTCCCCAGGATTGAACACGCATTTTGATTAACCATTCGGACCTATCAAGCTAGAGCTTGAGCTTCGAGCCTCGTAGCTTAGTTTTAAAAGTGTACCATGAAGCGAGTGGTACCGGGTGCGAATCCTGCTCCGGACAGTTTTCACCCGTGGAAAAGCCATGCTGACGCACTAATTGGGCCGACTCGTGCGAAATGATACCACGGGCTCACAGAATACTCAGCGTGAAATAGTGCTTGTACTGTTTCGCAGAGGGAATGAGGATATCGTAGGCCCTTAAAAGTGCTGTTTAAGGGGCGTAAAAAGCCTGCTACACAACCAATGTAAGGACTGGACTATGGCGCGGTTGGCCATGTGCGGCGATGTCCTCTTACCATATAGGAGATCCAACTGCTCCGCAACACCATGAAAAATAAAAAAAAATCCTTTGAGTTGGAAAATATATTTAATCAACTGTAAAATGAATCCACTGTTATCACTTACATTTAAGACAAAATTGCGAATGCGACGTGAAAGCATTTATATCCGTTTGAGTGAGACGGCTATATGCTCTCACTTTACGAAAGGGTTAAAGTTAGGGCTGTCGTTAAATCTGCAGACATAAGTCACCTCAGAAACGTATAACCGAAATACCCAAATAGTATTTTGTTAGTATTTTAAAATAGTCGCTTTTGTAGCAAGTTTTTTACTTGATTTCTTCTCTCAGTGACTATAATTTAACAATTTTATATAATTTATTTATAAATAACAGTATTTTTGATACGAGTCAATTGCCATTGTGAAATGATATGAAATTATTTAGTAAGCGTCTCTACACGGCAAGAAAAGACTCTTTCCGTGAAAGAGTTTTTAATCCAACAGATCCATTTTTGAACCTTGCTAGTCAATGCAAAGATTCAATATTAACTACTTAGACAGCTACGATATCGTAATTATTCTTAGCATGTTTGTGTCAACCCTAGAATGGCCATGACGTAGGACAATGACATCCTCGCTGATAAAGTGCCTAAGTTGGAAGGGAGTGATTATATATGGATACTGTACAGTTGGCCCTAATTAATGTTTAATATTTATACACACTGAGATTGCTTGTTTTATTCCACATTGATTTTTTGATAATGCGGAAAGTTAACCTACTTAAAAAAAGTTAAAAAACGAATAAATTCAAAGCTTGAGGACCGACCAGCCTTATAACTGACAAATATTAGTTTATTTTATGAATTTTATTGATCTATTAAATAATAGCTGATGTTAATTTATTATTTAAAAAAATAAATGTGATGAATGATGTAGGCGCTATATCACAACATCAAAGGCTGAAAATCAAAGACTTATTACCGTTCAGAATTATTTATGTCCAAGGGTGATATTTTAATATGAGATCATTAAATATTTTTATAACTAATACGTTTTGAAACGAACTTGTTCAACTTTGCATTTCAAACTCAGGACAAATTTCGATGCGATCTGCATCGAAAATTTTTCCAAAAAGAATATTTTATTTTAACCCTAGTATCGAAATTTTATCGAAACTGGGCAAATATGTTTCAGCAAACAGATACTTCATTACGATAAGAATAAGATACAATATACTGTGTCTTAAGAACGGCTATTTATCAAGTAGTAGTGAAGTTATATAAAATAGAAATTTCACAATAGCGAACTATAATTAGTGTGATGTTACGTATTATTTGCGTCATCACGCCCTTCGCTAATATATTCACGATCGTAGCCGTACTACAACTCGTGTGTATTTAATATGGTGAGTATAAATGCTACGTCGTAGACGCGTTTTAGATTATTTTTTTATAGTATTGCTGACAATGGAGCTATATTTTTATCTTATAGCTAACAGTTGGATCTCTTATATGGTAAGATAACACTACACAGTACTACAATACATATGTACAATACATATGTACTAACTACATATGTATACTAATCAGCATAAAGGACAAAGATTGATCTATTTGGTCTATCAATATAGATATAATAGATCTATCTAATTCTTTCATTTCTGAATAGCTTAAGAACAATAGTTTTTCAAATTTAGCACCATATCTGATGCAGTTTTCATTATAAAATCACGAGAAGTAACATCGACAAGACTGTCATTCCTCCAAAAGAAAAAACAATGTTGTTTTACAGATTTGTTGAATAAAATAGGAGCTCAGTACGACATCTGACAGCAAGCAACCTATTCTAATAATAATTTGAACGCTGCTAATTCTCTCCTGGCTGTGACAGCTCGCCCGAGTAATTGCATTAACTAAGCTCTACCCTCCAAACAGTATACCTACCTTATACAGGTAGACTAACTGTAGACCGAATAAATTTTAATGGTGTTTTTTGTAAACATACTTTGGGCTTCGAGGAATAGTGAAATTTCCTGTTTTTCAAGCACCTACAGCTAGTGTGTTTTTTAGACGAAGAGATGATATGAATGTCACTCTGGTTATTAGTTTCAGGAAAATAGAAATTAAAAACTATTGACATTCTTCTAAACAATGTCCGTCTTAAACTTTATTACAGAAAGAAAACACAGCGAATGGGAGTGAGAGTTATAGGATTAAATATGTTAATTAAGATATAACTTCGATATAATGTATTGAATATGTTTTAAATCTAAACCGTTTAGATACCAGACATGCTGTACAACCCTTCATATTTTTCATTTTAAACCTTTTTGTACAAAACTCAAAACCCCCAGATTCTGAAACGAAACCAATTAGACGGACCCTCGCAAATAGAAACAGGACTGGCCCCATTGTTTAGTAAAGAACAGAATGCCAACAAAAATTCTCTATTCTCATGCTCTTCTAGAGATTCACACTCTTAAATCATTATATTTAGTTGGCTCTGACTTCTGATAATTAGTTAATTTTAGAAACCAATATATCAAGGTGTCTTAAATAACTACAATTTGTAAAAGGTTATATAGCTCTCGGTGGGAGAGCCATGCTCAAGCATATGCAGACATACTTATTGGGCCGGCTCGTCCGAAGTGATAGCACGGGCTCACAGAATTCTCAGCGTGAAGCGGTACTTGTACTGTGTTTCGCATAGTGCGTGAGGATATCGGAAGTTCTTAAAAGTGGCGCTTGATCGGCGTAAAAAGCCGGCAACACAACCAACGATCGGACTGTGGCACGGTTGTACACGGACAGCGGTATTCTATTACCACATAGGAGACCTACCTGCTCCGTTGTCCGCTATAAGATAATAATAAAATGTTATAAATGGGCAACATTATAAATCGGCCACACACTATAGTTGGTAATAGAAATTCTTAACAAACTTTTGAATTCCGTAGACGGATTTCAACAATTTCAAACATCACAAATTTAGACATTATTGCAAACTAGGAAGAACTGAAATTCCATGTGAACCGATTAAACTTTGCGTCCCATAGAATTTTAATCGTTATTACTCTGAATTAAGTCACATGATTCCGTGTTCATCGACATTCAACACAAAGAATAATGGATTGAATTTAAAATAGCACTTCAGTTGTCTCAATTAACAGAGAGAATTCATCGGAAGTTTTACATAAAGCTATATTTGAGAGGCTATCTGCTTAAAATATTTTTATACAGATCATTTAAATATTAAAATCTCGTTATAATTTTGTTAGTAAGCTACCGTAAAATATTGTTAGCTCTGAAAATGCAAGTTGATCAAGTTATCAATGATTAATATAGTTGGTAAAAAGTCATGGTATTTAGAATAAATCTTAAAGTATTATTGTCGGCAATAAATGTGAAATTCGGATTATATTAAAGGAATTAAGCATTTAATAAAATAATATTTTCCAGAAAGGATAAAGGGAGATGAGAAAACATTCGTTAACGATAAAAAATAATTCAAATTCACTATAAGAACTCGTTAGAGCGTTAAGTAACAAGTGCCGCGGCGAAATAATGAGTGGGCGAAATAGGATTAATACGAAGGGAGTAACGAGTACTCGTCTTCAGAAATAAAAATAATCAAAATGGCTGAAATATAAATGTAACGAGGTATGTCAATTAGTTATAACGAAATTTGGAAACAACCTTTTTAAACACAGTCATAGCTGGGCTTTTTAAATGTTTCGACGTAGTTTCCAATCGAATTGAATAATTAGTGTACATGAGTTTTACCGATTAACTAGGTCAAGAGATATCAAGCACCATGTGGCTGACTTCTGCCGATAAACCGAGTTTATAAGCCTTTATTAATTTTAACAAACTAACTGGGCTTGTTGTGATTTGAAAGAAAATTTTGTTCGTACTGTTACAGTTTTAAAAGCAAGTACAGTTTATTCAACGGTTAGATTGAATATAAAATCTGTTAAATATAGGTATAAGTAATTTGTATCATCTATGTACCTTTAGAATTACTCTCCTACAGACTGACTTACCTTATTTATTGAATAATTTCACCATTTCAGTAATATTAACCCATCTAAGGCGTTAAAATATAAAACTCAATTAACATTAAAATATTATCTAAATCTCTAAGTATTACTGATATCCTACTGTAAGGTAATATGTGTCAATATTATTATATCGACAAGAGTCTAAAATTGATTGATAACAAGGTTTATTCGCTGCGTAGGCCTAATGTAAATGTGGCGCTGACGTCACAGCGTGCGGCCAATCAATAATTCAGAGGGTGTTCACCCCCGTACAACAAATTGACAACTGCGCGTGGTTGCGATTTGTTCAACTATGTGGCTTCTCTGTGCTTACGGTGGTATGGCAACTCACATATCATCGCCAACACCTTGGGAGAGCAACGCTGAAGCATATGCGGACGCACTAATTGGGCCGGTTCATCCTAAGTGATACCACGGGCTCACAGAATACTCAACGTGAAACGGTACTTTTACTATGTACAGTAAGTGTGAATGCGCGGAATGTGGCGCGGTTGTTCTTGGGCGGCGGTGTTCACTTACCATATAGGAGACCCACCTGCTCCTTTGTCCGCTATACTATAAAAAAATTATCATTGTAGATAATTACAATGGTATTCCATGATTTGTTAAATACAATTTTTTTAAAGTAACCTTTTATATTGTTAGACAAATGGACGTAAAATAGTACATTTTGTTTCAATGATAATATATGAACACCACGCCATTTGCGTTAACGGACACTAAAATTATTTGTTCTTATTAAATATCACTTTAGTTTCACAATGGAAAATGTACAACCCATGGCGCCACTTGTCTAGACGATGGGGCGGGAGGCCTCACCTTGAAAGAAGCGCGTACAACTGAGCCAAAACCATTTTCATGTCAAGATTGAGATTTAACACGGATTTTTGTTATTGATAGAAACAAATGATTTATACAAAATACGTAAATTTCATCATGTAAATGAGAGATAACTACAAATTAGATACAATATAATATTTATACATACATATCATATTTTCAAACAATGTTTAATATAATAATTTTTAAATTAACAAATATGAACATAATTTCATCCCAACGTAATACTTCTGTTTCAAGAAAATCTGAAAATGCCGGAATGTATCATATTTGTATAAATTAATTTATGCTTTCATTTAGCTACGAAGCTATCGTGTACCAATGTTATTTTAAAAAATAGGAATACTAAATAGAATTACTAAATACATGATGAGAGAATATAATTTCTAAACTTTATATTTTACAGTAGGAAATCCTTGAATATATTAGAACTTTGAGTATTACGTGAAGATCGCGCCACTCATACAAATGTCAACACTTGCAACTGATGAAAATGTATCACATTATGTGATAAACATGCAACATGTATGATATACGTTTTCTTTGTCGTCACAATGGAAAATGAAGTCAGGTAAATAAGACTATGCAAAACAAGGTGTTTTACATCATTCGTATTTAAAGATTGGAGAACCCTGCAAACAGATCATTTTAATAAATTAAATAAATGACTGATCATGTTCCTAAATTGTTAACAATAGATAAATATTTAAAAAAACGATGTATTCAAAATACATCGAAATGTATTAAACAATAAAAATGATTTGAGGGTTCAAACTAAGTATGAACAAAAAATATTACGTAACGCCGTTTTATATTGGAATAAATTGGTTATGCGGACAAATGTTATTGGCTACCGTATGGACGCACGTTTCCCATATATCACTGACAGGTAGGATCTAGCTAGAGTACATCGGTAGAAAATTATTGTTCGGTGCGCTTTATTCATAACAGCTGTATGATGTATTTCTCATTGGAGTTTATAATGCATACAATATTATGCAAGAGCGACATTGCTTGCAATGGCTATCAAACCCTAGTAAAATAAAAATAGAACGACTTATACGAGTCTAAAATTTTCATGAAGCTATAAAACATAATATCTATATATTTTCTACATAAAGTAGCCCTGAGTAGGCGGCATTAAAAAGTAATATTTTTCTTTAGCCCAGGGGAGTTGCCCAATATTTCATTGTTGGTAGCTCGGGCAAAAACGTCGGAATGACGAAGGACAGCCTCGAAATATGTATATCACTAAGGACGCTATGGGGTCGAATATATTCACTTTAATATTCTAACGAAACATCATGACATCATGTCATCATTCTTTTCTATTTTCTGATTGAACGTCTTCGCTCTATACAAAAACGACTAATGTGATAACAATAGAGATAGCATTACATCGATTACCATAAATGCGTCTAAAAATCTATTATCTCCGAATAAATTATTATTTCCTTCTAGAATGAATATTTTCAACAAAAACTATTGTATTTTTTTATAGAAATATTTAATTTTTTTATAGAAAATAATTTCTATAAAAAATTAAAACTGTGTTGTAGTATACGTCTTTGAGTAATTTATTAATACTATCTGAAAAATTAAAATCCATGAGTGGAAACAAAAAAAACCACCAACACTGAATAAACGGCACATCTTACGGCCTCTGGACTATTCATATTACGTCTTTCAGCTACGATTAATTGTTTGCATAAAACAATTTGTCCATTTTTAGCATTATTATATATTGACACGTCGTTAATAATATATTGAATTGAAATTGTAATTGAAAAATATGAAAGATTCCATTATTTTATTTATTCATGATTCGGTACAAAAAAATATATTCTGAAGGAATTAATTCAATTTTATTTATTAACTAATTTTTTAAATTATTAACAAAGCAACATATTGTTCAATTAAAATTAATACGGCTTTACGTATTTAGCCAAATATAAAGATATTTGCTATTATTATATAAAAAGCAATAAATAGCCAGGCTAACAATTAAAAAAATAATTTGAAAAAATTATATATCATAAAATTATAACCTAGGAGAATAATAAACGTAGGTTTAAGTTTCAAAAATCACTGACTTAATTCGAAGTTATAAAAAAATTATAGTTATTTTATAAACTAACATAGAAATAAGAACAAGGCTCTTGAGCGAAAATAGATCGTCTTCCGCGACAGAGGGAAGCTATCGGTGTCGTTACAGCAAGTGGCAGGTAGGTACTCCCCAAGTAATTACATCCGGGACTACGCGCCGTTTTCATTGTTAGGCTGAAGGCATGCAATCAACGTTACATAGAGATTTAGTAAAAGCATTTCAAGCTTCAATGCCATTAATTTGCATTATTCAAATTCAAATATTCTTTATTCATACAGACATGTTCACATAAATATTTAAATAATAAACTTTTGTGCATCCTTACATTACAAAAGTCAAAATATTTAATACAAAGTACCACTTTTTGAACGTCAAATTTGGATTCTACTACCGCCAGATCTGGACATGTCAATTCTGCGAAGAACTGGCAGAAAAATTCGAGGATTCCTTTCTTTAAATAAATGTTTTTATTATAATTTATTAATAAAAATTATTAATGAAATGGTTTAAAGAAATTACAATTAAGCCATTTTGACATTAAAATAGCTTATCATTTTATGACTTTTTTTATACAATTTACTTCATTATTTGAACTAATTCGCAGAAAGTTCTCTTACGTAATTAGGTACGTATGTATACGACATTGCATTAAAATAGTTATATAGATGTAATTATTAACGACTCTAAAATGATGCGAGAAAATTGGCCAGTTGTGTCAAATAAAACGTCAGCATGACACTTACAAATTTTACTAATGGGTTATTTAAATAAGGAACAAATTGTATGAATTTGGTGCCATAAATATCACGTATAAAATAATATTTACTCAATTTTAACAAAAGGGTGTCCTTTATCTTAAAAAATCACAACCGCCCATATATTAACACGCTACAATCACCGCTTAGGTTTGATACTGGGTTTGTATGCCGCTTCAGCGGTATAGTTTAACGGGACTGCGAAAGCCTCACTCAATCAGCAAAGCACAGTATGTTTCATGTGTTTCACGCTGATATTTTGTGAGTCTGTGATATCACTTTGTAATAGCCGGGCCCAATTATACGTCAGGTTCTCCAACAGGTAAAGCACCGACACTTAGATAGGTTCACCAATTCAGTTGATCATACAACGATGGTTTTTACATAATAATTGACTGAATCATTTTAAAGCGATATAAACTCGGATGCTCGAACTGCCAAATAAAATCTCCTACCTTAGATGAAAGGTTTTAATTGAATAATCATATTAGATATGTTTATTCAATTAAAACTTCCTCTATCCTATTCAGTTTGTATCATAAGGATACTTATAATAAACAAAATTTCCTTTGTTGCCCCACCTGAGAGCCAGCGGCAGAATGCTCCCTAACGTCTTGCGGTTTATCTACATATAATATATCTGGCTACGGTTTTTAAGTTTTGTATACATTTGTACAGTTAGAGAAAAACCATATATCCCTTATAGAAAAACTTCGTTAATCTAGGAATTGCTTGATCAAAAAAATTATGTACAACTGGCGACCCGGTACGTATTAAGATCCCATTAAGAAAATAAACTGCCATTTTTTCAATTAATCGCTCGACCGATATTGTGCAAACTTCACGTAAACTATCTACTAAATAGTATAAACAAAGCATTAGTTTGAATAAGTAAGCCCCTCCTATATTTATAAATTTACAATTAAAAGTGGTATTGCTTTTTATACACACACACACACACACACACACACACATATATGGACTTGTTTACATTATTTTTAAGAAAATTATCTTTAATTATGTTTTATTCAAAAATTAATATAATTGTAGTAGATATTATTATTCCTATAAAATAAACGCGATAGGTTTTTATGATTTTTACATTTTTGTTCCGATACATGATTATTATTCTTCATTCATTATTATTCCGATAAAAAGTTTACTTCTCTTCTGTAATGTTTCTAAGTGTATCTCCGGCCTTATGCTTCGTGCAGAGGGGACGATTTTAACGATCAGACATTAAGGATAACACTGCGCATGGAGTAGTGTTTCTGATGTTCATTGATAGTATTTCCGTCGTCTGAAGACGTTAATCAATATAAGAGCCCGTCGCTTTCACAAATTATTTTGATCAAAAGAGATATTTCCTAAAGTACTTTCTGAACAGGCATAGACAGTAAAACTAATCTGTAACACAATCTTTTGTTTTAATTACTAAGCAACTAATCAGTATAAATCAGATGATATTAAGGTATTACAACGAAATATTTTTGAAATAAGGACTCTGAAAAGGTATCGACATCTTTTTTAAATAAAAGTTTAGTGGCATAGTAGTAATTTAGTTTTGTAATTTTTAAATTCAAAAGTGATTGTAATTTAGTCCATTTTTCCCCACGTGAGAAGTCCACGGCCGGTAGTTCCCGGCATTAGTAGTCACCAAAACAGATATGGAGTCAAACAGCTCGCACAGCTGATGCTGATAGCACTGTGTTGATATTTTTTTGATTAGTTTTACTTTAATTAATATAATTGTTTAATATTAACTTTTCGTAATAAAATAGTGTGACAGGATAGATTTAACTATTCCTAACCAAACCTAACCTAAATATCTTTCGGCCTTATTTCTCATTCAACAATTACGCTAAATTACGTTCAGACAAGATGTTGAACGTTACATTCAACAATGAGTTGTACTTTAGTCATTCAACTAAATCTCATCGTGCAATGAACGCGCTAGTCATTCTATCAAATAGCGGATTCCACCAGATGACTGCGAAATACATATGTACATGATTGCAAATTACAAATCAGTAATGTGTTCAAGAATATTAACTTCAATCATCTGAAATTTTAAATCTTGGAAGTTGAAGAAAGTTTTTTAATTTCCAGTTTCTTTAAAAAATATATTTTAATTTATGTTCTATTTTTGTTCTATAAATCAACTACTTACTTTCCAATACTTATTCTTATGATAATTTTTGATGACATATCCTTGCATTTATACAAGTTTAGTACCTATATATAGTCTGCCGTATTTAATATACGTGAATGTAGCATGTTGCAACTTATTTCAATCACGTTAGAATATATATCAAAGTTGGACAACTTTCAAACAAACATCGCACGCTTTTAAACTTTGTCACTTTACGGCCATAGTGGCGATAAACAATTTCCATTTGCAAAGCCATCGCACGGCCATTTTTCACCCGTGGAAGAGTTATGCTGTAGCATATGCTGACGCACTAATTGGGCCGGCTCGTCCGAAGTGATACCTCGGGTTCACAGAATACTCAGCGTGAAACGGTACTTGTACTGTTTCGAAGAGTGAGCAAGGATATCGGAGGCCTGTAAAATGCCGCTTAAGTAGCGTTAAAAGCCGGCAACACAACCAATGCGCGGAGTGTGGCGCAGTTGCCCATGGGCGGCAGTGTACTCTTACCGCTTGTCCGCTATAAAGAGAGAAAACTTTGTCTATCCGCATTCAGTTAATATTTATTAACTGAATAATAACTATTAACTTATTCATATTTTTGAATGCTTTATTTGTTGATCTATTATTTCTTGCTAATTGTTATTTTGACTATATGTACATACTATTACTATTACATAATGTAAGTACATTATGTAATAGTAATAGTATGTACATATAGTTTTCAACCTGCTAATAAATTACTTAATTTATTAACAGGTTGAAAACGAAATCTTCAAAGCAAAATTCTACAAAGTATAATATGGTCTACGAAAATCGTACGTTTTGTAGCAGCCGTGCAACGAATTTCACAGTACCTAAAATTCTTATTGCAGATTGCAACAAACATAGGCTTAAAACTTACCAGAGACGCAGGTGCAGTATCTCAATCTGTAAAGAGACAACAATAATAAGTCTTGGGTGGAAATGTTTATAGCTTTATCTTTATAATCACAGAGTGTACGAACACAACGCGGTAATACACCACATTAAACTACATATAACACTTTCAGGAAGCTCACCTAGGATAAATTTGATTGCATTTACTGTGGTTTGTTAACAGCCATGTTTACGATGTTTTTATATCAGTTTTAACAAGGTTTTTAATAATAATTCATGCCCAATTCTTTGTTGACAATAATAGTTCCGTTGTGATTAAAATTACTTTTAACAATTTAAACAACGTTTTACAAAATGATTTTTTTTCAACATCTTCCTAATAACAATAGAAAATCGTTAATTACTGGTTGACAAACACTAAACACATAAAAGTGTATTAACTTGTTTAAGTGAAGCACTAATTAACAGAGTAGTTAGCCTCAGGAACCTGGACTTTTCCAATATGAGGGATTGTCCGGAAATTAAACGTAAATTAAAAAGAAAAACTATTTTTACACCTAAATTATCGTTCTCATACTAATTATTTGTTTATACATCAATAGTTCATACAAAATAACTTTTTTTTCACAGTAGGTAGAGCTTACAAGCAAATTACAACAATTGCCTTTATAAAAGTCAACAGAGCAGGTGGGTCTCCTATGTGGTATTCTCCTGTGCGGTGTATTCTACACCGTCGTCCATGGACAACCGTGCAACAGTCCATGCATTGGTTGTGTTGCCGTATTTTTAAGCCACTTAAGCGGCATTTTTAAGGGCCTCCGATATCGTCACTCACTCAGCGAAACACAATAGAGGCACCGTTTCAAGTACAACTACTATTTCACGCTGAGTATTCTGCGAGCCCGTGGTATCACTTCAAACGAGCCGACCCAATTAGTGTGTTCGCATGTGTTTCAGCACAGCTCTGCCACGGCAAAAATCTTATACCCATTAGGTACTGCCTAAACCAGTTTATCTTCTTTCTTTGTCTATTCTGTCGAAGTGCCTAATATGCCCAGGGCCTTCAATAAGTTAAAGACTGAATAACACACAGAACGATCCGGATTTCCGTGCGTAGGTTATTGCTTTAAAACTAGCAGCGTGTAAAAGGTTAGGCTTTTAGCTTTCCGGATCTATATTCTATATTGACTTCCGTCTCTGACGTTTGACGACGAATATTCAAGGTTCTGCCAACTGTATAGATTTATATAGAATATATATACAATTTTGATTTTAATAAATCCATAGATCCATAAATCCATCCATCCATAAATCCTAACACTTTTATTTTAATCAATGCAATTTAATTGCTTACGCTAGAATATTGTTGAAGAACAACGTATATGTAACACTTTTAGTAACATAAAATAAGCGAAGATAGCTTAGTTAAAGCTTGATAAAAATGCTTCTAAAGAGTATTCGTTATAATATTAGTTTATAAATAACAATATTAAGCCTGTATACAAATATAAAACGAAAAATTTATTGAAAAATTGCCGCATCTTAGACTGTAATATAATAAAATTCTGTAATACTATATATAATTGTGTGGATAAAACATTGTTTAATTTCATATAACCAAAATTAACGTTAAATAATTTACCTACTGTAAATAAATCAAAAATATAGTTGTGGCCAGATCAGCTTATTTATATTTTAGAATAAACTCTTTAAACAATGGAACTTTTATTATAACAATTTAACTGCAATAGTGACGCGGTGGAGTAACGCCATCTATGCGAAACGAACTGAACTAATTAAAGATAAATGCCATGCACTTACCATACGAATGAAACACTCAAATAAATCGCAATCTTAGCACAGACTCTACACTGTTTATGTTACAATTTGCACAAAAGTACGTTAATTATGGCACAGGTAACTAATGAGACGTGCAATGAGGCCAACAGACGTAAAGGGACTGCCGCGGCGCTGCGCTCCAAACCTGCGCAAATGCCTTACCCCGGGTAAGAATAAAAAACTTAGATGTGCTGTGACGTATGTATTAGATAACTTTAGGGGTGCGACGGTGAAACTATACATTTTATTAACGCAATGAATGGACTGGGTCAGATTTAACTTAGTTTTGGATAAAGCTATTTTAAAAGATTTAATTCACGACGTTCACGTAAAATATCAGACTAAAATCCGATCTTAAAATGGTCATTAAAAAAAAAAAATCTGTTTATCTCATCATGGTAGTGAATAAAGATAAATTAACAACTAAATTTACTTTAATTTGAAAACGCTAATTGCTATTGGTAGAAATACTTAATTCAATGGAGAGGAAGCCACAAAAGTATCAAGCTATTTATAGCAAATTGACACAGTTCTAGTCCTTATGACCCCCTTTTTTAATACGTTAAATTAAAATCCATTACTTTTTAAATATATTCCAATTCACTATGAATTACCATAAAATAACTACTTAGTAAGTTGTTATCATTATTTTCATTCACCAATGGCAACTTAAATTACTAGTAAATAAATAGCATAATAAGGATCATGAAATTTTTGTGTCAGCAAGTTAATTATTTTATATTACGCAGTCACTAAAATGACCAAATATTTTTCTGGCAGTCTGTCTTTTGAAATTAAAATAGACAACAGTAATATTAGTGATTTTATAAATTAATTATTATTAGTTTTAAGTTTTAACATTCAAGCAATTTCATTTTTTACAAAAAGAATAATAACCATTCTAAATACTTTGTTAAGATTCTCAATATTCTCTTTATATTGTTTCAGTTTGATTTAAAATTTTAATTTTAATAATTATTCCTATACAATACTAGTGAAGAAATTCAATTTTTTTAATGATCAATGTCTACGCTAATATATAATTTGAATACATTTCGGAATTTTTTGTAATGTTGTATTGGATTGTATTATTGTAATGGATAGTTTTGTAATGAAATAATTAAGAAAGATTTGTAGTTTAGCTAGACTATATTATAGACTATAGTGTGACCATATGGAAAATGTAAGGAGTAATTGTTAGTTATTTTATAAAGAAATATTTAACAGAATATGTCTAAACATGTATAGTAATTTAATTTGAGTTAAATTTAAAAATAGAAATTTGTTATTAAATGAAAAATTTTCAGTTAATGTTTTAACAGTTTTATTTGTTAAATTTTTACATATTGTTAGCATTGACTTTGCATTGACATTTTTTTGTCACTACTAAATTTTCTTACATTATCTTTGTTTGTACGTTTTTGTGAATTGAATAAATTATTTGTAATGATTATAATACATAACCATAATTAAAATTTATAGAAATAGCAAGAAGGATTGACAAAATAATAATCATTTAATTCTGGAATTTGACTGTATATCTCAAATCCTAAACAAGGTTTACATAAATCTGGGAAATATTATTTAATATGGCAATATTACTGATCAGAAATGAATTTGTGAAAGCAGACTGATTTAAGTTTGTTGCAACAATATTGAACAGTTCTTCATTGCAAGATGACATATTCCCAATTGTTTCCATTTCAGATCTGTTGAAAAATATTAAAAGGTTATTTATTTTTAGCTAATTGAATTTTAATTAAGTGGTATGTACTTAATAAATATTAAAAGCTACTTTAATTACTGTAATTATTTATAACATTACTTTTAAACCTAAGGAATTTATTTATAATTTTTTATATACAAAAAATAAATTAAAGTATATTCCTTAAAATTGATCTAATGTACAAATTGTTTATCAATAATTAGAAGAGTCATATATACAACAAATTATATTTTCAGTTGTGGTTAATTAGTAAACACACTCTACTTCTTAACAAAAATTTAAACAGAGGATTAAAACATATAGTGTTGTGGGTTTTGTATAAATTGGTTGAAATAAGATAATAATTAGTAAACATCAGAGAAAATCAGGTCATATGGAAACTCAATAAAACTATTGGCTTTTGAGGTATAACAATTGATGGTAGTGTTATTTTTCTTTTGTAGATTTATAAGCAAGTCTGTGGTGGTTTATGACAAATTTTTATACCTTTTAAGGACAGTTTTTAAGCCCAAAATGGATAGCAAATCACCCTCAATAAGTTCATTATATGTACTGCATAAATAATAACCATAATATACAGTCATCTAATGATTGATATCTTTTGATGGGTTAGATGGATAGTTGAACAGATTAAACTAAGTTTATGAATTATAATTTCTCGAAAATATACTACACTTACCAAATATCTAGTTATTTGATGTATCACACTTAAAAGAATTGGTGTAAGTAACTTACACGCTGTCGTAGGCTTACTTCCCGAAAATATCTTTGCTTGATTAAGTATAACTAGTTAGGTGTACAGTAATCGAAAACGAAAATTAAATGATACCACAGAATCATAATGGTAAGCAAAGTAATGAGCGGTGTCGTCTGAAACATTAGACTACTTAAATTTAAGTCTAAAAATACGAACCGATGAACTCAGTACTATAAGCTGGTATTTGGTAACTGCACTTGTAAAACCATTTATTTCACCGATAAAAATGATGGATAAGAATAGACTTAACATAGAAAAAAATTGAGTTTACCACAATTAGTATTTTAACTTTGCTTTGATAATCTACTTTTTCGCTCTTTCATATTTTAATTCACGAATCACAATGACATTTTGATACAGGAATTATGCTAATAGATTATACAAAACTTAAATTTCTCTAACGAATAACGGCTTTGGAATCTAGCTTTTTAGAGCCTAACTACATTTCTTCATAAGCATCAAAATTTGCCGCAGAGTGAGAGCTCCTTAGCTGCAACCACTTACGACGACCCTAAGGGCAGGAATTGCAGTTTCGTTCGCTATCTGAGAATCTCACCCGGTGAGTCATGACCGGGAGCTGCGCTAAGCCTCTTCTCACTATTGCAACACCACAGGCCGAGTTTATTGTCAGCCTTGATTTTTTCAAACAGAGTGCACACCTTCTTCCTTCGCTTGAAGAGCCGTCCAGCCATCGAATAGGCCGAACAAGCTAAAGCATGGCTCATTGATCCGTGTTATAATTCTAGAACAGCCAGACTTTGTGCCAAGATTATGACTTTTTTTTTAAACTGAACATGAGCCTTGATATCTTCTAAACTAGTTTTTTAGTTTTTCACTCTTAACATTATTTAAAATTAAAATATAGAAACAATTTAATCTAACTTTAAATTTCACACATAATAAAATACCTAACTTATTATAATTGTGATCTATGAAATTTATCATCTTAACATGAATAAACTTTATAATACATATTTAAACATAAATAAAGACAATTTTTAGCATCATATAAACAAAATGGTCTCCTAGACTGTTAGCTGTCCATTTACGGTTACAATGTAGAATTTTCTATGCTCAGGCCAATAGTGTTTTATTAACCCGTAGAGTATATTGCTCTATAGAACCACAGTTAACTCCGGTGTCGTCGCCATTTTGTGATTTGTCATTATTTGTGTTGCAATATTAATAGTTTGGTACTTGCTAGTTGGTGAAAATCAAGGAGTTTTTAATTTATTGTGAAATATACCTAAGTTTATTTTTGCATTAGTGGTACTGTTTTTTGTTAATTCTTAAAGGTAAGGGTTAAGTAAGGTCTCAATTGATACTCGAGATCTTTGCCCCGTCATGATGATACTACGAAATGGACGCTGCTGTCTCATTTAGCCAAATTATGTATGCGTTTCAGAATCTATAATGCCGGGCGCCGGTACTTTCAAAATCTTCGTCGGGAATCTGTCAGATAAAACTACAGATGCCGATCTAAGACCGTTGTTCGAAAAATACGGTACGGTCGTAGAATGCGATATCGTCAGAAATTACGGTTTCGTGCATATGGAAAACGAGCAAGTCGGCCGCGAAGCCATTCAAAACCTTAACGGAGAACTAGTTCACGGGCAAGCGATTAAAATAGAAGCGGCTAAGAGCCGAAAAGCGCCATCGACGCCGACTACTAAAATATTCGTGGGTAATCTCACAGACAAGACGCGCGCGCCCGAAGTTCGCGAGCTGTTTCAGAAGTACGGCACGGTTGTCGAGTGCGATATCGTTCGTAACTATGGCTTCGTGCACTTGGACGCGTCGGGTGACGTCAACGAGGCGATTAAAGAGTTGAACGGCATGATGGTAGACGGCCAACCCATGAAAGTGCAGCTGTCAACGAGCCGCGTGCGGCAGCGCCCGGGCATGGGTGACCCTGAACAGTGCTACCGCTGCGGCCGAGGCGGTCACTGGTCCAAGGAGTGCCCCAAGGCACTGGGCCCTGATCGCAACGGTTTTCGCGATCGAGCATTTGGCCGCGACCCTTACCCTCCACCGCCACCGCCGCCATTCCTTCGCGAACGCATGATGGGAGGATTTGGGGTAACGCGTTGTTTACATTTCGGTATCGTTTGCATTTAGAGCGTGATCCTAAATTCGGGTAACCACGGGTCGTCCTCTCACTGAGTTCGTGCTGCTATCGATTAATTTAACTAATAACTATATTTACTGTAGACAAATTATATATTTGCCCACCTCATACCGCTTATAGACATTGATTTTCTCTAGCTTTTTACAACATGATTCCATAAATAGGTTTCAAATATGTTTTTATCATAACAGGACCCTTATGATAGCTACTATGACAGAGCCAGATTTGACTCTCCAAGGGACCTGTTTGAGCGCCGGTACCCTGTTGGAAGTTCCAGGGGACTAGACATGGCTGCATCTCGTGCCAGAGGAGATTTTGTTTCTCCACCATTGAGACGAGAACCCATGCCACCAATGCCAAGCTTGCCACCCATGAGCAGAACAATGGGTTCTATGAGGTCTTCCTATGATACCATGTATAGCCGTAGGAGTCCACCTAGAGGGCCTCAAATGTCTAGAGGGTAAGTTACAAGTAAAGACCAGATTATATATATTTGCATATTTTACCTAAAATCTAGGTATGATGCATATTATTAGTATATTTTTCACTCACCCTGCGTTTCAAAATGTGACAAAATTTAATAAAAGTCTCAAAATATAAGGGATTAACATAGCACCCAAGTTCAAATTCTGCCCAGTTAGCACAGTGGATGTGGAGCGAACCTTTTCCACTTACAAAAATATTCTAAATGATCATAGACACAATTTTAACACTGATAATTTAGAAAAATATTTGATTGCTTACATTTACATTAATTTAAATGTCATATAATGTTATTGTACTTATTATATCTCCTGTCAAAAAATAATTTACTAATTGTATGCTGATTTTGAAATTTTTTTATTTGAATGAATACTTTTATCTTTTTTA
>DWCF01003515.1:0-19359 GCA_018230265.1 Delias oraia
TGGAGAGAAGAAAAGGTGGATGGAAGACAAGCTAAACCAACTAAAGCCAATTGATTTCGATGCTTTAGGGAGTTTGTTCTTAAATCGCGGGACGTTACATGGAGTATACACTGTATTATTTTTTTATGGTATAGCGGACAAAGGAGCAGGTAGGTCTCCTAAATGGTAAGAGAACATCGCTGCCCATGAACAACCGCGCCACACAGTCCGCGCATTGGTTGTGTTGAAGGCTTTTTACGCCGCTAAAGCGGCAATTTAAGGGCCTCCGATATCTTTACTCACTCTGCGAAACACAGAACTTATTTTTTTTATTTTATTGAATTTAGATGGATATAATTTAACTAAAACGTAAAACTCTAAACTTATAACGTAACACAAATTATGAATTTATTTAAAAATCATTGTTTTCACTTTAAAAGGAAATTAAACGAACTTTCAGGAAAATGTAATTTATGTCGTTAAGCAACATAGCCTGTCATATACAACAATGTCAACAATAAAATAGGCAGCAGAGCCTTCGGCTTGAATAGATGGCATTATATTAGTATAAGATCTAATCTAAACTAAATAAGTGAGATGACTCGTCCACAAAGAGTAATGATTATTACCTGCGAGCGGCAATTTCCCTAAAGGTTGCCTCTGAATAGCGCCGCTCGGTAAACATTGTCATTGCGACATGCGGACGGTGCAAGTAAGGAACGATGAGTAAGCTATAAAAAAGATTCTATTTTTAATTTTGGTGGTCTGCCGAATTTTTTCCGGTACACCATATCTGTCAGTTTGGCGATAGTCTTACTCTTACTAGTGACGTTACTCCTGTAAATAATTTAAATTATAACGTGAATTTCGGATCGACATCGATTATTTGCATTATATGTCAATTCTTAATTTTAGGTAATTTTATATTAGCGAATTAGAATATAAATATATTGTAAGATAAAACCTTTTGAATTTGGGCCAATAAATTATAAATACAATTATGTCGTTCGTATTTTTATATTATTAGAGCTCTTTTGTATTGTGATTATTATATTATAATTAAATTCATTAAAAATCGCTTGTACTTTGCATCCGCAAATGAGCCCACAGCATGGACGAGTGTGGTGGATCATTCAATACAAAGTTACGGTCATTTGCCGACGATCATTCATCGACATAAAAGTCATTGAGATTAACTAATAACGCTAAATTATCTTAATTAGTTTAATGATCCCTATATTAATTTAGATTCATTGTGAAGATTTAATTTTAACATTCTACATAAGAAAAAGTTAAGAAATTATTCGATATAATTGAAACAAAACATGCATGTCGATTTGATAATCTCCGCTCTAGCTTTCAAAAATATTAGCATTTTGTGGGAGCGCCATACTGAAGCATATGCCGACGCGCTAACTGGACCGGCTCGGCCGAAGTGATACCACGGGCTCACAGAATACTTAGCGTGAAGTGGTACTTGTTCTGGTGTTTTGCAGAGTGAATGAGAATATTGGAAGCCCTTAAAAGTGTCGTTTAAGTGGCGTAAAAAGACGGCATCACAACCAATGCGCGGACAACCAACCAAACAACCAATGGTCACATGCTCCGTTGACGCTATAGAATAAAAAAATTCATTTGCGCCAAAATTTGCCTATTTATGAATTACGGAGAAAATATATTAGTATTGACTAAGATGGCCCTCATTATATTCGATTTTTTTAACTATTTGAATAACTAAACAGACAGACGGAAACAGAAATAAAAGCTACAATATTTCTCACGGCTCTTATCCAACGTGTAAGTTTATAAAGTATAAATATATTATAAGTGATGTAATTTAAAACAAAAAAATATTGAAATCGATATTATATCCTTCAACAAAAACATTTCCTTTTTAATCTCAATAAAAATAGGTTTTGGCCATCTGATGAAACCTTTTCTCGCTTTTACGTCATTTGTATAGTTTAATTATGTCAAGGATAGTTGTCAAATTAAACGGGACTTTCTTTTTATAGTCTTTATTACGACATATCAACGAAAAACCAAATATAACCTGTCAGCATGAACTTCTTTATTAATTCTCGTGCATAGATTAAACTTTTCATCACCTCAGGCGTTCAATTAAATAGAAATCAAACATATTTTTATTGACTAATGAGCTCTCATATCTGAGAAAAACTGCTATTGGAACACTACTAAAGTTATTTCAAAATAGTTTTTTTGTTAAATTTCCTATAACTATTTTTTATATGCTAAAATGATTCTCGCAAAGATTTTTTTTTATAAAATTAATATCTTACCGCGTCGTAATAACGTGTCGGTTTTTAATCGAAACAATAATGAGACAATAATTTGTAACACTACCCATTGTTATCTCATGAGATTACGAGCCATTGTAGATACACGCCAAAGGCAGAAAAGTCATATAATTCGGACAAGGTCATTAGTTTTCATTTAATCTATGTGGATTTTTTATATATAAATCGTGTCTAATAAAATAGAAGAATTATTGGGTAACTTTATCCAATAATTCTCAACTTGTTGTAGAATTTATATGTTTATATATAATGTTAATATTTTAATGCAAAATCTTGGGCAGATTTTGTTTAAGTGGAGTTTGGTCAAGTAACAACTGGCAATATTGTGTGAATAAAAACAATATCACATGGGAAACGCTTGTGTAACGCTCTGTGAGAACGGACCGCGTCGTGGCCTTCGGAGCCTTCGCTCATGACCATCCCTAATTTTGCCGAAAGCTACGTAGTACGTTATATTAGAGCATCGCTCTTAGCTTTAATTCGAATAAATATGAAAATTGACTTACAATATTAAATAACTATTAAAGAACTGGATCCAGATCGCTCAAGATCCTAATAGGTGGGCCTCTTTGGGGGAGGCCTATGTCCAGCAGTGAACTTGACAGACTGATGACGATAATTAAAGAACTTACATGTGTAGATAAATTATGAATCAAAAATTGTAATCTATCGCAAAGCCGTCAAAAACATGTTTAACTTGTCTTGTTTAACTTCTAAAAGATTTTTCATTAAAAAATGTTGTGATACTATAAAGGATCGTTTTATCAACAAATTATATCTCGTTACAATTGTATATTTATGCAGTGTACAGCTAATTGAATTAAATTCAGCTAAGAAGCGCGCTAATCAATTTAGCTCATCTACTGAATTCGACAAAACATCGCGCGTATCTACCGACTGTTTCATAGAAAAGAGTTCAACGCGCTCTCGCGTGCTACAGTTGCATACCAACCCCGTGATTTATTTGTCATTCCCCTATTATACGGCTCGGTGACATGA
Organism: Delias oraia; assembly: GCA_018230265.1. Classification (NCBI taxonomy): domain Eukaryota; kingdom Metazoa; phylum Arthropoda; class Insecta; order Lepidoptera; family Pieridae; genus Delias; species Delias oraia. Next base: position 3,297 of record DWCF01003515.1, read on the forward strand.
TTTTATAATAATTTACTATCACATACAATCAAATATACGAAAAAATCACTGATTTTGTTTTTAAAACATGTAATGTATCAACATCATCATATGAGAGGATGTGTGTCAGCACATTGAGCTGTTTACATGCTGTAGAGCTTTTTAATATTTAACAATCTCTGATAGTAACTCACCCAAACTGCGCGTCCAAAACAAAGTCACAGCCAAGATCACTGCACTAGCACACAATTACGTTCAAACTGTTTAAAGCGATCTGAAAAGAGCAAATTAAACGATGACATAATATCTTAATAGTATATCTGTTCCTGAATTGTATAATAGCGGCGGTGCATAAAAAATTATATTGTCACAGCGCGCTGTGGGAAACCAGGAGTTGCGCAAGAGTACGTAATTGGAACCGATTTAAAATAGCTAACATATTTGGCTCACAATCAACCTGTGATGCTACTAATCTAATTCGTCAAGTCTTATACGAATAAAAAATTATTTACAGTTAATTTATTATAATTTTAATGAAAATTGTATTTAAAAGATGTAAATAATTTCAACTAGAGAATAGATATTAGTTTCGAATTGAAATAGTTTGAAAGTGCACTTTTTGTCACGAATAAAAGATCGTACCGCAGGTCGAAGGAAGATGTCCGCGAGAGGATCGGATGCGCACTGCGGCGCGGCTGTGCGCATGCGCAGCTCAACGAGTGGGGAAGATCGCGGTAGAAAGTAAGGGTGCTGTGTCAAGGCTCGCCGCTAGCTATTGTTTTTGTATTTCGACAGTTCTGGGATAGCCAACTGTTTGGAGATTCGTTTTTGTACTGCAATCGTGAGACGTGTGCTATTCTAATGTTTAATTTTGGAAGTGTTGTCAAACACCTCCAAATGCGATCTGAATGGCGCCGATTTTTATGATTTTTTAATAGTATAGCGGACAATGGAGAAAGTGAGTCTCGTGTATGGTAAGAGAACAAAGTCGCCCATCACCAACCGCGCCACAGTCCGCGCATTGGTTGTGTATTTTTAAGGGCTTCCTTTATCCTCAAATAATAAGGGTGATCCAATGTAAATTTCAAATTTTTTAAATCAGTTACACAGAACTGTAATTATACCACCTTTTTACCACCAACCCTTATTATTTTTAATAGCAATAGTATTAGTTTAAATTAAAACAGTGTCGACCAGTTATTGCTTTACATAATGAGATATTCAAAAATGATTATTAGATACACCCGCGGCTCTCTAAGGGCTTGGGGTGTCTATGGACGAAAGACGGCTTGCCCTAGGTGAGCCTCCTGCTCGTTTGCCACCGATAGTATAAGAAAAACACATTAATTTCTCGTATTAAACTTAATTTTTCAATTCAAACTTAGACTTATAAAAAGAAGTCATCCCAAAATATTATTTTGGTTTGTATTGTTTAATAATCTATTGTAAATATTTCAATAAAGAAATAAAAATATGAGCTAAAGTGTTTGCCAAAGCCCCTGGATTTCGGTGAAAAATGAAGTTATTTGTAACTGTGAAAAGCTTATAATTAAAATAATTGCAGCCAGTAACATTCCTCATAGAATGGAGCGTGAAAAAAGAGCTAATCTCGCGACAACAATAACTTTTAACCTCTGTTCCTGCAGCCTTGTGGCCGGACAGACGCACAATGGTTCCCAGTGCGATAACTCATAATAGCGACAATTTTAATGTAATCTGATTATCATTATATTTGTATATAATTTACACGGCCTGCGGGACATGTCTCGTGTTATATAAAATACAAATAAACACAATATCCAATTATAATTGCCATATTTTTTTAATTCGTATGATTAACTACTATTCTGTCAATAAATTAAATTGTAATTGCCGGACCGGGATAGAAACTCCATACTTGTCCCTTCATCTAGATTTATTAAACCACTATACATTCCGAATTTCTTTCCTTCGAGAATCTTCCTAAATATTCTAAAACAAATGACATTTTCATAATTAAATAAGTAATTTATATTATATTTGTTAAGATATTAAAATGTAGCATTACGATATTTTTAAATATTTTTCTGTTGCTAAAAAATTAAAAAATAACTGTTTTATTATAGTTAATAATGTTATATGTAGATTTCGACAAAGTTGCACAATTAAATTGATTCGAATGACAAAATATAGAATGCTTACTAATTCTTTTCAATATTCTGGAGATACGGAAGAGATGTGTGAAATCGAGCGCATAAGGCGTCCATTACGCAACGCGATGAGTCGCACGTTTAGAATAGCCCTAATGCGGTGTCATTTGTATAGAGCCGCTGGCGTGATTGATTCCTTCATGAATGTGACGTTGCAATATTTACTCCATGTCTTGCAGTTCAGTGCAATGCATAAATCGATAGAGTAGTTATATTTACATTTAGTAATAATAACAATCACAGTTGGATTCATAATACAAAATAATAAATTATGTATATTCTTATATTGATATGGATTATATTTTAACGTATTTCAGATGGATACTGCTTCTTATGTGTGAAAATAAATATAGCATTCCCTTACTAAAATAACAATTATTTTTTATAGATCGTAATTGCTTTGCTTAACCCGTAAGAAAATGGGATTCTAAGTCATAGTTTCAGATTTTTAAAAAATATAATCACTTAAAAACACGCTTTAGTATGAAGTCTAATTTTATCAAAATCACTTTCGTCTTAAAAATATATTTTCACAGCGTATAATTATTTAAAATAATTGAAGAGAAAACTAGTTTTAACATTAATATCAAAAAATGTAATGATTATATTCATTATAATTAAAATTAGCATTTAAAAATATTTATAATATGAAATAAAACACATTTTAAAAATAATTTATGAGTTAATGCAATTATTTTGCGTTCCTATTGTATCGACCCGTGCTACCATCAGTTCATCTGGTCTTTAGCTTAATGGCGAATAGTCGAATTAGTAGCCGAACTTATTGAGGTTACAGCTAGCACAAATTACGATAATCAAGAAAGTAACCTCATCATATTGTGAGTGATATATTATTAACATTCAATAAGGCCATTGTTTGCTTTATTAGGCTACGTATTCAATGAGAAACATGTTACAGATACAAAGTTTCTGAAACTTTTTTCCGTGTTTTCAAAAAGGATCGGGAAGCACAGAAACATTGATAGAAAGACGTACTACATATTTATCGCAACAGTTTCACATGTTTCAGAAACACTACTTTATTTCAGACATACATAGATTTTGTTTCTGTAAAAAGTTTATAAACAATTGTTTCTCTGTGAATACGTAGCTGGATGGAGATCACCTCTGACAGATATGGAAGGAGGTCCGAAGAGAAGTCCTATGTCCAGCAGTGGACGTCCTACGGCTGAAATGGTGACGATGATGATGACGTAACTTTAACTTTTTATTTATTGTTATTGATAAACCCTTAATCAGTACTAAAAGTTTATTATTTATATCCAAATAATTTACTTGTAATCTAAAATCAGAAATAATGTTTTAAACGAACACATGCCTTTAAATTTATTTTATTTTATTTCAATAAATTTTATTTTAATTATTTAAATGCCAAATTATGTATAACAAAATAAAATACGCAATTGATAATTTTTGTCAGTATTTTAAGGTCAGGAAACAAAACGTAACATCTACAGTAACCCAGTAAGTTTTAAACCCAGAGTGTATTAAATTTGAGAAATGACAATAGCTTTATCAATTTTTATATCAATAGAAAACAAAAATAATATCAGTTTAAATAAAATAAAAACAATTGATAAGTATTCTTGTTCTATAATTTGCTGCAGGTGAGCAAATAAAGGACGTCAAATAGTTTTGTCTTTCCACAACTGAGCCGTTTTAGGGAGTCAGTTTCCTACACACGTATTTCCAAACCGACACGACCCAAGGACTATCAAAAAAGAGCGTATCTGTCTCTAAAAGCAGTAGGGAGGGTTTTTATCCTAGGTGAAACTCCTTGTTTTCCTTATTGTTCTTCTAACTTATAATTACTTGAGGACGAGTCTCACGTGATGTTTACAAAATATACTTGAGCAATAGTTTCCAGCTTTGCTCGATTCGGCGTTCGCCTGTAGCAAAAGAAGCGCAAAGCGTGTAATAGCGGAGTGCGCTCTGCTAATGCCTATTGTTAAGCCGACATTTGTTATTTCATTTCCTTGACGCCGCTCAGCTAATTCTATTTTGACATGTAACATACATGAAATGGACTGAAAATATATTTCTATAGAACATATATATATATATAAATTTAATTAATCAAATTAAATGGAATTTCAATTAAAAATTAAAGCTATTAATTTTCGTTTAAGTATTCAGAATCACTCATTTTCATAAATTCTCGAAACGGCCTTGTATTGAGGGTTCCTCCGCAGTGCGATTTCTTCCTTCGCCACTAGTTACTATGTTATAACAATTTTTTCGTGTCTTGTTTTGTCGTTTCTCGTCGTGACAAAGCAACCCCCGTGTTGTATAAGGCGATGAAATTTCGCAATTCTAACTTTCTTAAATTACGTTACATCACACCTACGTGGTAAAACATAGTTCGTGGTTCTCGCGATCTAGAGATAGGCTTTACGTGATACCTAATTCTGAAATGTCAAATTGGAGGCTTTCATCTCCAAAAGCGCAACCGGATGTGAACTTTGATCAATCGCACGTTCATCTGTTTCGGAAGAGAAGGATGTGACGTGCACTTCCGGTATGAAATCCAGAGATAATAAGTTTTGTTCACGGAAAACACACATATAGTAGAAAAATTTTTTTCAGCATCTGTTTTTTTTTAAATAAAATCGATGGCAAACGAGAAGCAGGCGGTCCTCCACGCATAAATTAGTCCTTTAGAAAGTTGAACGCTGTTTTCTTGAAGGTCTCTTTTCTTGAATTCTTATTTCTCCTCTTTATATTCTTGTTGTAGCGGGATCCAATCCTCTTTGCGGGATATTAAATGTCTATGTTAGTTATTACATACACTTAATGGTTTCTAAATAATATTATATTTTTAGCAACCACCTGGAAGACATCGGCTCCTCCCTCCGACGCCACCCTGTTCCTGTCTCATTTAAGCAGCCGACTACCTGGATCAGCCTCTTTGACCATCGTGCCTTCACGCTGTACACTTCTCTCCTAATACGAGTCCCATAATCTGATTGTATTCATTGCCCACGAATTGTAGAGCCATTTTCGTAGTGTCATCTAACTTTGTAAATCCAAGTAAAACCAGTGTGTAAATTCTAGTATTTTATTGAGGAATATTGCAATAACAATTTTCCCTTCTTATTTTGTGTTTTATTCGGCTCACTATATTATAACTTCATCGCTTAAACTTCATCAAAATATTCTCAATATCTAAAATTTATATTTTTAATGCAAATGACGGAATATCGCTAATTTTGATTTATGTAGAGATTCTAACTAAATTCAAGATTCAAGTTAGCTTTTACAAAGAAAATTAGAATAATTGTTTAAGATTACAGTTACTTTGTGATCATGCCAAGAGGAAAAGGTTCTATTTGTTGTTCCTTTAAAAATGTAAAAACACAGTAAGGTCAAGAATTAGATAGTTGTGGTTAGAGATTCGTGATAACAGTATTATTGCGATATATTTTCAGCGGTTTGTATTCTAATTAAAGCGCTAAAAATGACTATTGAAAAGAATAACTAAAAAAAGATACGTCTATATAAAAGTTTTTGAAAATGGTATAGCGATTAACGAAGCAGATGGGTCACCTATATGGCAAAACAACACTATTAGGGGATCTACATACCCCATTGTATTTTATATTGTATTATATTATGTTGTTTATTAATAAAAATACATTTTTATAAATTTACATTTGAAAACTCGTAAAATCCATTTCCTTAAAGTCACTACAAAGATATATTTTTAATCTTTTTTTAGAAATGACAAACGCTGTAGGTTATGCCTTCATAGCTTCACGCGGACTTTTGGGGCGAACCGTAGACTCGCCGAGAATTTGGTTTGTACCGCGTCTAGCACAAGGGCGCCTCCTGCGAGACCCGAACCTCGGCTTGGGCCGTCTCGGGAACGTTGGCCGCCTGGGCGGACGGTCGGAAACTTACCGGGGTGGGCTTTGTGACATATATAGGTCCTCGCCTCCGTTTCCGGCGGGGGCGGTTTTAACGCGGTCCCTACACAGAGCCCTATCATCTGATTTCATTTTATCCTTTATGGAGGCTAATAGCTCTTTGTTTGCTTGGGTGATTCGAACATCGGGACCGTGTAATACTTAAAGCGGCCTCCGATGCGTCGGGCACTTTAGTCTTCATCATCATCATCAACATTTCAGCCGTACGACGTCCACTGCTGGACATTGGCCTCTCCCTTGGACTTCCATGAATTCCATGGAAATATATTAAAGCTATTTTATACCTGAAATATTTCTCAAAAAATCAGCCCTTAGTTTAGGTTTGCTTAATCGCAGACCATCAAACGAACTGTATTAAAGTTGCGAAACATTTGTCACGACTTGTCGACACTTGGCGGTTTTGGATTATACGTTAGAGTTCAAATATTTTGCAACGAAAACCTTGGAAAGGTGAAAATTTATTTTATTTTCATTTTTTAACGTTGATGCTCGAGGTATATTTTTCTTGTTGAAATAATATAACATAAATAAATTTTATAAAGTTTTTTTTTACTATAATATAATTTAATATCTACAAAAATGTGCCTCAAAGACGTGCTAGGCAATGTGTAAAAGGCAATAATTGTTTTTATACGAACTGCAGATTTAAGAAAAGAACTGACATACAAAAAATCACAATAATTATTCAATATAATTTATGATAAAATTTTGCTTTTCACGTATTTCAGTCACTTTCAAGTTTTAAAAGTGGTATAGAGAAATGAACTATACTTTTTTAATGGTATAGCTGACAACGGAGCAAGTGATTCTCTTATATGGTTAGAGAACACCGCCGCCCATGAATAACCGCGCCATAGTTTAACCACTTAAGAAGCAAAACATAGTAGAGGTACCGTTTTAAGTTCAGCTACCATTTCACGAGTATTCTGTGAGCCCGTGGTATATGTTCCGACGAACCGGTCCAATTAGCATGGCTCTCCCACGGGTGCAATACTATAAAATATTTCGAAAATAAATTGAAGCAAGAATAAATATAATAATTTAAATGTCAAATAATAATAATATGTATGGTGTTGTAAAATTATGTTAACGATGTTAAGTGTAACTTACAATTGACATTAAGAAATATGTATACCTATTATTGTAATGATAGTCTGATTATTTATTTGTAAGAGGTGCTTAGAAAAAAATAATAAATCACTCCGAATGTTTCACAAAATTATGGACATAATATGACAAGTCTAGTTAGTTACCTAAGTAATTGTCGAATATGTTTATAGAAAAACGGTCAATTCAGTTGTCGCCTTAATACTTCACCAATAAAATAATCATATAAAATTAGTACATTTTAGATTAGCGGTTAGACTCATCGTGTCCCGCGATGAAAAACCAAAAACAGATAGCAGAGTAGGGATCGAAGCGAAAGCCGCCTTCGCCGGAAACGATGGCGAGACGCCATCTTCGCTTCTTACACATCGGTGAGCTACCGTCCAGCCACTCAGGCGGACTACTCTCCTGCGACGGCCCAAACCTACGACACACAACCTACGACAACCGCGCCATACTCCGCGCATTGATTGTGTTGCCGGATTTTTATGTCGCTTAAGCGGCATTTTTAAGAGCATCCGATATCCTCAGTCACTCAACGAAAGGCTTTTGCCAAAAGACGTACAGATGGAGTAGTAACTAGCAATGATCATTAAAAAAACTAATTTCATCTCAACATTCTAATTGTAAGTAGATTTTAAGTATTATCTTAATAGAGGTTATTATTATTCATTGGAAAATATGGCGTTGGGCAATCGCGAGACGCGTGTCTAATGTGGACGGACAGGTTGACATTGATTGTCTCAGCACGTCCTTGCGTTGCCCATTTGCTGCAAATGCAATCGCGAATTAGCCATAATGAAGCACACTTGGCTACTTTACCGAATTGATTTTATTGCTAATATTTAAATTGCATAGTAGATAGTGCATAAAAACCTCTGACACTGCCGGAAGCTACCTGTTCATAACAAATGTCTTGTCATATGAATTAATAAAATATCGCCATTATTAAATACAATTTGGTAGTATAAGGGTAAAAATTTAGGCTTGGAAAGTTTAATTCTACAACAAAAATTTTTTTTTTGGGGTCGCTGTTCCTAAAACCATTGCTTTGGCTTCTAAGAACCTCTATACGTACATTTATTCTATAGCGTGATATTAAAGTTTTAATTAACTTTTAAGGGTTTTTTAAGAATTGTGTGTATAGTCGTATAGAAAACGATTTTAGACTTTTACATGCAATTTTAAAAATTTTCTCTGCGTAAGAACTATCTTGATACTTCAATTAATATTTAAAAAAAAGAATTAGCGAAATTGGTTGAGCGGTTCTCGAGATTTGCACTTAACAACACATTAAGCGATTAATTTTTATGTGTATTATAAAATTAACATACTTTGCCGTTAAGATAACGACACTAAAGGTCATTTCCACACAAATCTCTAAGGCTTTGTGGAGTCGAGAAACTGATCTGCGAGCAAGAGCCTCCTCCTCGTAAGATAGTTTAGCTGAACTAAGAATAATTTAGTTTTTATTTTATAATAAAATTCTTAATAAGTAATTATGTTAATGATTTCTAGTGTCCTATAATAGTTCTATTTACGAGTCTACGTATGTAAACTCATTTTATCCTATCTGCATTAAACATTGCAAAATCCGCAACTAGATAATCCTCCAATTTTCAACATACCTGGATCTTGCACGTGTCTTAATCATTTACTTTCTTTAGTTCCATTGTTCGCTGAAAGCTATAAAACACTAAACACGACACATCGAACTCTAAGAGCTGTCGAATTACTCTATCTATTAAAATATTGTCATAAAAAATCTATTAAGGCTCTAATAAACTATAAGAAACTTTACATTAGAGTTTCTTAAAGTAGGGTCCACTGACCTCTTAGTGGTCCGTAAATATACCACTCAACATTTAATATTTATTATATTACATATTTAATGTTAACGCCAAACCAAATAATGAGATTAAGTATTCTAAAAAAAAAAACAAAAAAAAAGTTTTTTAAGTAAAAATTAATTAATTTATTTTAATTAATCAATTTAAAAGTAAAGAAAAATCACCTATGAAGCTTAAGTAAATTGCCATTTAAAATCATATTTATAAAATAGAAAATATTCCTTATACGAATATTATTTAGTCATATATAAAAAAGTTGTACGAAATGTTAATTTTAAACTTTTTTTTAAAAGTTAAAACAAAATGACAATTTCGACGTGAATTTGTAATGCAGCTCTCATGTCCAGGATTAGCATATAACACTGAAACACATCCGGCGTTTCTCCCGACCGATCTGGGTCCATCGAACTCTGGTGAGAATATTTCAAACACAAATCTGATATACATAATGTCTTCAATATATGGACAATATTATAGCACAAATCTAAATATCAAAAATGTTTGGGATTTTATATATAATTACTTCGACTTTAAGCAGTATGTGTAAATGTTTAATCAAATTATAAAATTTAATGCTAAAGTATTTTATATAAAATAAATAATTTGTACTTCTTCTCTATATAAAGTTTAATAGGCTCTTGAGAGCCTCGAGGCCGAACAGTCTTATATATTACTGTTAGATCATGGGTTCCGGGTTAAATTCTCATAGAATTTATAATTAATTTGTAATTTTATTCTGTGTTTAGAAGTTTATTGATTTATTACACTGTCTTACCTGTGCAAGTATTATTATGAAAGCTTTTTAGGTATGTGGTTTAATACGTATACTATGAAGCGAGAGATATTCGGTTCGAATCGCGGTTCGGATAATTATAAATAATTATTTAATTTATAATTTATTGGGTCTCTGGTAGGCCTTGACAGTGGCCGGGTGAGTGTTTTAATACTTTCACACCCGTGGGAGAGACATGCTGAAGCATATGCGGAAGTACTGATTGATCCGGCTTCTCCGTAGTGATACCACGGACTCACAGAATATTCAGCGTGAAATAGGAGTGCATCTACCTTATTTCGCTGAGTTAGAGAAGATATCGGAGACCCTTAAAAATGCCGCTTAAGTGGCGTAAAAAGGTGGCAACACAACCAAAGCGTGGACTGTGGCGCGATTGTCCATGGGTGGCGGTGTTCTCTAACCATATAAAAGACCCACCAGTTCTGTTGTCCGCTATAATATAAAAAAGTCATGCCGAAGCAAAAACTGCAGCACTAATTGTGCTGTCTCATCCGGAGTAATATCAAGGGCTAACAGAATAACAGCATGTAAGACTGTCTTGTTGAGTCAATGAAGTTACCAGAGGTCTATAAAGTTACACCACTTATGTGGCATAAAAAGACAGCAACACAACAAAAACATATTATAGTGCGGTTATCTATTATGACGGCGATCTCATCAGCAGAGCCGCCTGCCAATTTGTCCACTAAATCATGTAAAAAATACATTGTACAATTTTTAAAAACGTTTTTCTTTATGTAATTCAAGACATCGCTAAACAATTCATAAATTGTGGCAACGCTATCGGCAAAAACAATCTGAGGAATTACGAAATATTTTTATAACAATATGAGGAAATAAATTTGACTGTTACTTGTAAAGTATTTATTACATGCTGTAGCGATACGATCTGTTTGAATTTATGTAAGTTTTGGATGTCGCGTGACGTGCATTAGCTAATTACCTGAAAATAGTCGAGATAGATATTCGTACATTGTATGAAAACTATTTCTAATAAGTGGGACGGAGCGCGTTTCCCATGAAGACAATACGAGGGGAGCCGGCGGATAAGCATCGACTTATCTCGGCACACATCTGATAGCTCGCGTGCTCAGCTGCGCAAATGGAGGCAGCCAGAAAGAACTGTTCTCTTTGCGTTCATGTAAAAAATGCGCTTTGATTATTTCCATGTGGGAGACGAAGTGTGGTGCGCGATTGACGATAATATACAGCCCAAGCGGGAATCCGTTTTTCAATAGTTGCTTTATATATGAAAGCTTTGTAGCTAAGTGGTTTAATAGGTCTACCATGAAACGAGTGGTATCGGGTTCGAAACCCTGTCCGCACAATGTGGCCGGGCCAGTGTCTTAATACTGTCAAACCCGTGGGAGAGCCATTCTGAAGCATATGACGCACTAATTGGGCCATCTCTTCCGAAGTGATACCACGTTCTCACAGAATACTCAGCGTGAAATAGCAGTAGTAGTTGAAACGGTAACTTACTGTGTTTCGCTGAATGAGTGAGGATATCGGAGGCCCTTAAAAATGACACTTATGTGGCGTAAAAAGCACATACGAAGAAGTGGCAACACAACCAAAGCGCGGATTGTGGCGCGATTGATGATGGACGGCGGCATTCTCTTACCATATATGAGACCCACTTGCTCAGTTGTCCGCTACACAATGAAAACATTAATATGTGATACTAGAGTAAATGTTCGTAAGCATGTAAACTTAAGACCTTGTAGGTATTAAAGAAGTTGGCAGTATTAAAGTGGTTTGGTTCATCATTATTGGTTAAGTTATTTCGTATAGGAATTGAGCTTTACTATTAATAATATATGTTTTGATATATCATGTAGCTATACATAAGGAAAGAATAATGATTATACAAAAGATTAATCATATTGCTGACAGAACGACAGCGGTGATGTTGTACCTAGATTCTTTAGTAATTAAAAATCGATTCTGAATTATAAATCAGCTTACCAAACACGCCACTGCAAAGACACATGTTTGGTATGTTCTCTATCGAAAGGAGCCTAGAAAGCGCCATCACTAGGCGCCGAATATTCACAGGCGTTGACACGGATCCCTTGTGGCGCGTAATCTGGGCGTTATTATGACATTAGTGACGCAACCGCCGTCTTGCGGGAAGCTACTTTTCTTCGATCACTCGTATTAAGAATAGTGCTGAATGCACTAATCCTTTTGAAATATTAATGCTATTTATCTATAATATATATATATATTTTTTATGATATAGCAGACAACATACATAGCAGGTGGGTCTCCTATATGGTAAGAGAACACCGTAGCCTATTGACAGTCACAGACAAACAGCTCGACAGTCCGCGCATTGCTTGTGTTGCCTGCTTTTTACACCAATTAAGTGGCATTTTTAATGGCCTCCTATATCCTCACTCACTCAGCGAAACACAGTAGAAGCACCGTTTCAAGTACAGCTACCGTTTCACATTGAGTATTCTATGAGAGCGTGGTATCACTTCGGACGAGCCAGCAATTATTACGTCAGCATAAGCTTCAACATGTCTCTCCCTCGGGGGCAACAGTATTAAGACACTTGCCCAGCCAGTGTCAAACCCTTCCAGAGACCGAATAAATTATAAATGAAAATATAATTTATAATTGTCCGGACCGGGATTGGAATCCGATACTCCTTGCTTCATGGTACACTTATTAAACCACTTAGCTACGAGGTACTTATATGAGGGATGATGTTTGTTTAAAATTTCGACATGCGAACATTCATGAAAATATTTCCATAATCTGTAGCTCTTCATAAATATTAATATAATAAATGTTTAACCAAAAAGTACGTAATAACTCAATAAGCTGTTTAAAAAGCAGCTAATATAACTGAATTTTTGTTGTAATTGAATTTCTTTTTCCCGTATTTCATGTTCATATGTTCAACTTTGAAATTCTTATCATATTATCTTTGCCTTTTGAATTTTTATAAATTGAACTAAGTACTATGGAAAATAAGAAAATTATTTAAAAGGACTCCAAAGCAATACCGGCCTAACGAAAGTTCTAGATCAAATTCCCGCCCGTTTGCTTTTTAATTTATTAATAAAGATTATACCTGCTAATAATAGATCTTACTAAGCGCACTCGCTTAGAAATATCTATTACGCAATGTAAAATATCACGTGTATTGACAAATATCATTGCATTGTGGAGTCCGCCTTACAGTACGCCTCTATAATTGGAAAATTGGTTATACAACCGCTCGGGGATTATCGTCCGTGGTATGCAATGGAAGCATTCAGCGATGGCGCGTGGGTCGCGAATTAAATAATACCAAGCCTAGTGTTAGATACGATTTACCGAATAGATTTTTTGCAACAAAGAAATTATTTGATCCCATGTGATTAGAACAATTTTCAAATCACTTGGCTGTTTTAAGGCTTCTTGGAAGTTTAAGTCAGAACAATCAAACAAATGTACAATTAATTGTTTGTTTTATTTAAGAGAGTTAAGCCGGAATTACAATTACCTAATAAATACACCAGAACAATAAAACTATGATAATATGACCGTAACTGATTTTTAATTGCAGTTATAGATAGATAACATTCACTAATGAAAGATAACTAATTACTATAAATATATTAATGTAGACATAAATTGAGAATGAGTATTTTAGTTTAAACTATTTAAGTTATTAAAGTTTAAAATTTAATTTAATAAAAATAAAATTTAAAGGGAACTAATGTAAAAAATAGTAATAATTCCCGAGAAATTAGAAGTTCAAAAATGAATAAATGGGAAGTGTTAAGTTTTATACGTTTTCTTTTCTTTTCGAGTTTTTAGATTCGGTCGCCGAAAATCCCGCGAAAAGAGCTAGGCAATGGACTAAAATTATTTTACGTTATATGCCTCGTAATTCCGTCCAAGATAATAGATCATTAAAATGAACGTATGTCACGGTGTTACAATACGTAAGTAATTAATTTTTAGAGATTACCGCATGATCGCATCGTGGAGAGGTTACAGGTCGTGTTATTAATAAGATCGCAAAGGTCACGCTGCAATACACGGCTACTATTGTGAGGAGACAAAAAAGACTGATTTCTATTCTTATTTAATATACCCGAATCAACAGCGTTCCATCTACTGTATATTCGGTTGGTATCAAATGTTATATTAATTTTAAGCTTTATAAAATTTTGAATGACACGATTTGGAGTCACATTTGGAATTTAAATATTATCTTTTATGAAAATTTTCAATTAAGACACTTTCCCGTGAGAGCCATGCTATAGCACATGCTGACGCCCTAATTGTGCCGGCTCCGAAGTGATACAAGGAGCTCAAAGAATACTCAGCATTAAATGATACTTCTATTGTTTCGCTGAGTGAGTGAAGATATCGGAGGTCGTTGAAAATGTCGCTTAGGCGCCGTTAAATCTGACAATGCAAGCGACGCGCGGACTGTGGTGTGGTTGTTCATGGAGGCGGTGTTTTCTCCGTTATACCAGTAATAAGAGATATTATGGGATCTAGTATAATTATATATTAAATAAGGTATTAAAAACATTTAATTAAAAAATCCAAATTTTATTTTAAGTGTAAAATTTACAATTTTCAGCCATGACTAGACCTCTGAAAGCAGTTGGATGCACTGGTGCCCTAAAATCACTCGGTTGGTCAACATGTGTGTTGTCAATATCATTGAATTCCTGCTTGCCTACACCCATTGGCATTGAGATGAAGTCGCTTGGCTGGTATGCTGAGGGATATTCTTTCAAGTAAGTCGGGAAAGTCTATCAGAAGATTTATATAAAATAGAAGGAGTGGGGCTGCTGCTCGAGCTGCGCCATCTTGGAGAGGAGCCTGCAGAGGCGGCGGTGTTCCCTCGCGGGCAGCGCGTGCGCAGGACCGCTGCCGCCCGAGTCGCCGCTGCTCACCACCTCGGGCTCCAACTCGCGGCATTGTTGCAGCCTCTCCGCGATGTGACGGGGCATCTGCCATTTGCGACGATAATAATATTTAGATATTTGCAATAGTTGACGCATGGAGATCCGAAGAGGAGAGCTATGTCCAGCAGTGGATGTCCTACGGCTGATATGATGATGGTGAATTCAAGCTTTTAATGCAATACAATATAGCTTTTTATACAATATAGAATGAGAATATAGAATACAGTTTGTGATACACACTCAAGAAAACCAAATAACCACTAGCATTGTTATACGAGATGCGTTATGATTCATTACTTAATTTCAGCGGTACACATAAAACCATTGCGAGTTTTCTAACTACTGTTTATACTAAGCTGGCTACATGGGGGGTCGTATTATTGATGATAATATATCTAAATTATAAATGTTGTGTATGTAGGAGCTCTGTCATTGCAGTACTGACATTGAACAAGGGCGACTGCAGCAGCGGCGTCCACAGTGGCAGCAGTTTGTTCAGCAACGTCGAGTTGCACTCCAACAACGACTCAAGCAGACTCAAAAAGTGCAAGTTCACAGTCTCGGCCATCTGGCGGATTAAATGGACGGAGTCAAGTAATGCACAAAATCATCCGTAAGAGAACCAAAATGAAGCATATTCGGACGCTCTACTTGGGAGGCACTTCAAATGCTGCTAGGTGGCGTAATGGGCGGCGGTGTTCTCTTACTACATAGGAGACCCACCTGCTCCGTCGTGCATATAACGCATAAAAAAAGAAGAGACTCTCTAGTCATGGGTGGCCAACCATTTTGGAGTCGTGCGTGAGGTGCAGCAGCGTAGGCACTAGCTTGCACCAGAAGTGCAGCAGCAGTGAGGCGGCGGCGTGGTGAGGGTCGGCGCTGGCTCTCTCCAAGTACAGCGTCCAGAGGTGGCAGGCGCCCAACGCCGCCCACACCCAGCTCGAGCGGCCTTGCTCCGCGTGAGACGACATTATTATCTGGACAAAAGACAAGTAACAACATAGATTAAAAAGTAACCATTATTTATAAGACTGCATTTCATAAAAATATGCAAATAAACTTGAGAGCCTTTCGCCTGACCAAATTGTACAAGCGGGCTGATCTTCCTCTCCTTTTATATAAAACAGATGAGAACACATATATAAGAAACGCTGTATACAGCCTTCTATCTCATTCTCTCGTGCGTTAAATCCTTTCGTTACATCGAGTTTCAGGTCACAACGAGCCTAAAGAAGTATTCACTTTAACTTTACTTTATGGTTAGTAGGAA
>DWCF01003516.1:0-19353 GCA_018230265.1 Delias oraia
CTTTTCTTCTCTCCATTTAACCACAACTCTTTATAACGCTATAAAATGCACAGTCCCTTCAGTGTCGTTATATAGAGCTTTTACTGTATTATAAAAAGCGTGGGTCTTCCAAAGAAGCACCTTTGCATCTTTAGATGAGAGCTTTTAACTGACTATTCAATGTCATTCGAAAATGATTTTGTTTGCAATTTGTTAATAGTAAATCACGTCGCTGTCTTGCAGATACGCAAAAATCCCAGATGAACCCATGCACGCGGGAATAGCGCATATAGACAAGGGTAGCTCGGGTTCCAGCTCGGAATCAGGCTCGGAGTCTGACTCTGAATCCAACGACTCAGAGGAGGAGAGAAATAATAAAGTCAAATTACTTGAAAAGGAATTATTCGTTCTTCAAGAAAAAATGAAGAAACTGGTCGAAGAATCGAATACGAAGAAAAAAGCGAAGAAGAAAGTGAAAGATAAGCAAAAGAAGCAAGTAATAAATAGTGCCGTACCCAAACCGACTCCAGTACCTGCCTACACCAAGGTCAATAACATTGCAGAGAACCTGGGTGAGTTTTAGCTTTTCTATATGAATTACCAGTCGACATTCATTGTCAACTTTGTTGTTGAGTTTATTTTTTACAAGGTATTTATTTACATTGACGCTCTAACATCAGTTAAAAATTAATTGTACAGTTGAATGTGTACAAACTAGCCTACACATTGGGATTTTATAGTTTTGTATAAAATACTTTGGAAATAATGACACAAAGATATAAATACTTCAACAGCGAATATTACGGCGTCGTCAGCTAGCCGGGGCAAAACGAACAACAAGAGGGGCGGCGGCGCTGGCAAGGGCAGCTCGCGGGGCGCTCCGCCGGCCAAGAAGAAAAGCTCGACGCCGACCGCCGCTCCGCATGCACCGCCGCCGGATTCTGACGACGAGGACCTCGCCAAACCCATGTCCTATGACGAGAAGAGACAACTCTCGCTCGACATCAACAAATTACCTGGTAAATTTTGTTTACAACACAAAGTTTATACTGTCTTATACCCGTCAAAATTTTGCCTAGGTTTTTTTCATGCTATAGCGGACAGGTGAGTCTCCTATATGGTAAGAGAACACTGCCGCCCGTGAAGCCCACCGCCACAGTCCGTGCATTGGTTGTGTTTCCGGCTTTTTACGCCGCTTAAGCGGCAATTTTAAGGGCCTCCGATATTCCCACTCTGCGTTACACAGTACAAGTACCGTTTCACGTTGAGTATTCTGTAAGTCCGTGATATCCCTTCGGACGAGCCCAATTCCTTAGATCGGATAAATAATAAATTAAAATATGATTTTTCGGACTGGGATTCGAACCCGAAACCTCTCGCTTCATGGTACACTTTTAAAACGAATAAGCTACGAGGCTCTCAAATATACTTATACTAAATATGCGTCGCAGTTAGATTTAATTGAAATGATAAATGAGGTTCCTTATTATTTTGATTAATGAAATGTAATATTTTTTGTGACAGGTGACAAGCTAGGTAAAGTGGTACATATAATTCAAAGTCGAGAGCCTTCGTTGCGGGACTCAAATCCTGACGAGATTGAAATAGATTTCGAGACACTCAAACCGTCCACCCTCAGGGAACTCGAAAGCTATGTCGCCTCATGTCTTAGGAAGAAAACACGTGAGTAAAATTTTTACCTTTCTATATGCAAATTCACAAAATCTTGCATCTATTATTAAATAATCAAAAGTATGGAGAATGATGTATAATGTAAACTCTTAATTATCGATTATCATACTAGTTTTCATGTCATTGTGTTGTTTTGTGTCAGTCACACCTATGCTAAAATATAATTGCTATAATTTGGTTTATAATTTTTGTGACAGATCGAAAGGTTTCTGGTAAATCGAAAGACGAACAAATCGCTGAGAAAAAACAGGAGTTAGAAAAAAGATTACATGATGTGACCGGACAATTGGGATCAAATAAGAAACAACAGCCGAAAAAAGGTACATTATTATTTATTTAAATTATTAAGAGCATATAGTTAGATTTCATTGGAGAAATGTGTCTTGATCCATATCCATTGAATCAGTTTTATGCTCGCATTGGTGTTTATTGAATTGCTTGTGTATTGCAGATGGCAAAGAAGGCCTCGGCGGTGGCATTTCGTCGTCGTCGAGTTCTTCGGACTCGTCCAACTCGTCGTCCAGCACTGACAGCTCTTCGTCAGACAGCAGCGACAGCGAAGCAGGTTAGACGGCGACATACATCTTCTCATAGCAACACACGGACTTAACTTTAGTGGGGTTATGATAATAACCAAAACTATCACACTAAGAATGCGTTCCACGAAGCTCTCAGAACGGTCACGCTCACCACCGCGGTTTTGGCATTCTGCTTGCTTCTGAGTGTTGTGTCAGAACGTCAAGTGGATAGGGTTTAGGAATTTTTGCGTTCATTTGGCAAGTTTAAAGGAATCAAAATAGGCTTGGAGAGGTTAGGTTATCCTTGACAATTATTATAAGCATTACACTTATTATATATTTTAATTAAAAAATCACATTTAATTTTTTGGGGTTACATAGAAACATACTCTTCCACAACAATATTCCTGATATTATATCAGTCATATAAAATAATTTTATCGTCGCCATCTTCGAAATTGCCTATTTCGTTTCCCGCGAATTGTCAACGTCCATTTCGATCAGCCTTTTTATGGTCGTTGTGAGTGTGGCATGAGCGAAAGCTATGACGTCAGTAGTGACGTTTTCGTCGCCTTCACGAGCGTGTCGTCATTTGGAGGGCTTTGTGAGAGTTGTGAGCGCCTAGAACGCACTCTTTGAAACTTTTTAAATAATTTTTGTATAGGGAGTCTGTTATGCACCCACCATTATCCAATTAGCATCAATGTTTTTTTTCATACCTATGCGACCGCCATACGTTCATAAAGTCACTGAAATTTGGCCCCTTTACTAAAAGGTATTTCTGTGTGTGGTTATACGTGGCTCTTGTGTTTGCATTTAAGTAAAGCGATGTCGTAACCTGTTACGTCTCAGCGATGTAGGCTTAGGTTATTGGCAGTTTACTTTAGATTTGTGAGCGCCAACTCACAGTATTTTATACAAATGACTGAAAGTGAATGGGAAGCATCGCCAAGATGCCTCTATCCGTTCTTATCAATATTTTATTCTAGTCCCTAAATAACAAGAGACAGAGGATGGATGTTAAGAATGGGTTAATTTATTGTCATATCATCTCACACTCAGATTCTGGTAGTAGTTTTATAGGACTGAAGATAGAGTAGTTAAACCAATTGAAGATCTTTTTTACTAATATTTATTGAATACTATATTCACCATTGCCAAAAGTTTTCTTTTGGTTGGTAGTATATGCATGACCATGGCATAGGTCAGTTTCCATTAATTGAATTTTAAAGTATTTTATATAATTTTACCTCTTCAAATTTTTACTTATTTTACAAGAATTGTGTTGGTTGTTGTATGTTATTTTTATTTTGTATCAATTGAAAGTATGTTTTACTGTGATAAAAAGGGTAACGTACCTTGATTCGATCCGCTTTGGACGAATCGACAAAAGACGCGGTGGTCAGACACAAAATGGTAGTTAGGACGGAGGAGACGCCAGCTTTGGGGTTTGCTGACACTGGTAAATGGTAAGGAATGTTTTTGGTTTGCTTCAATAAACCAATAGGAAATACCTTTTCACATTAATATTTTTAACTATATCATGTCCTAAAATCCGGTGTTATTTCATTTGCATCTTACAACTGTCGATATTTTTACTATCTATTGGAAACTTCAGTTAGGGTTACTTATTGCTTGTGAATGTGTGTACGTCGTGTGTTTAGCGGCGCAGCGTGGTTCTTAATAGGAATTAGCGGAGCCGAGGACGTAGTAGAAGTCGCCTCAACACGTAATGCAAACAATTGAGTACGAACGGACAGAGCCGGCAAGCAACTGGCCCTCTGCCACGAGGATTTCAAGTGACATGTTGTAGTTAAAAATTTGCCCTCTGAAAAGGTATCCTTTATTGGTGAACGCTTCGTATTTTGTATGCTTGCTCTCGAATTACGTGTCGAATGTTGAACTTTGTGAACTACTAAAGCTGGCCTCCTTCCTACCAATTGTTTGCAAACATTATATATAAGTTACTGTATTTGTAAATAAAATGTTCCTCTGTAAATGCGGACAGACTAATAATACACAGCAGAGTCCTGTGTTTTTTAATCGATATACGTGAAAAAAAATTTTTTTTTTCGACTAAGGAAGGATAGGATTGTGGTGCAATAAGTTGCATAATTTTATTTTTAAAATTTTTTTGATGAAACTCTTAAAAGACTTAATATATATATATATACACTTATATATATATATATACACTTATATTATACTAAAATTTCATAATATTTCTCAAGAGAATTTTGAAAAAGATCGTCTATATCCTTTGGGATGTACGTAGGTTTCATTGACGATTCATAGAACAATTATATTACTTTAAGATATCGGAGAAGAAATATATATGTATATATAATATATGATTTTATTTATTTAGCTTCTAATAATTTAAAAGAGTTTATAGGATTATGTAAATGGAATGTATTAGCGTTTCTTTTGTTCTATACTATTTTTATATTTTGTTTTGTCACTTGCTTAGTGTACCAACCAACTTAACACATAAGTGTCTTTAGAATAGGACTACTAAGGTCATTACAAATGTGTTATGTTCATAAAATTGTAAATTGCAGCTACGTCATTGCATATAACGTATACATAAGTGCGTATTTACATTGTATAGAGAAGGTCAGAGTATGTATTAAAATTGGTTTTATCGTTTTAATTTTTTATTACAGATTGAAGATTGTACATTCCCAATAATTAGGAGATAAATGAAATCAATTTTAGCGCACTTAAATATTATCAAAGTACAATTCAGATTGTTGAAGTCTTTTTAAGTTAGCAAATAGAAAAGATTATGAACAGGCAGAGATGACCACTTTTCTAGTTAGTTTGAAGATATACTCGTATAATTGCCGTAGTTGTACCGTTAACCGTAGGGAACATATAGTTTACGTTCAACTCTGCCTATTTGTATTTTATCCTCGTTTGTTTGTTAACAACTACAAAGTTAAGTATTGTATGAAATGTAATAAGATATGAATTTTAAAAACTGAAAGGAGAAAACTAAATACAATTATTGGTATAAGATTCTAAAAGTGCATGTAAACTACACGTTTAGAAGATTTTGTATTAAGTTTTATTCAATCAATTATCATGACTTGTAATTTTTAGTTTTAATAGAAATAAAACTTTGTATATAATTTAACTTAATATAAAATAAAAAGTAAATACTTTAATTACTTACATTATTTGTCTTGAAAGCCCGCAATATGAAGTTTCCATAGATTAAAGATATCAAGGTTTTGCACTTTATTTGTCGCGCGAAGCACCAGTGTCAGAGCAACAAAGCCCAATATTAGGAATAAGAGATTCTATAGGTTTTTACTGTAAACTGTAAGTATATATCTAAATGGCATTTTAATATTTGTGTTCAAGGACATATTAGTTACTTATACTTTTTTACAGGTACAAATGTTGGGAAACAACTTAAGAAAAAGGTGAAAAAGCAAGCTCACCCTCTTCATTCATCACAACCTGTAATTATTTTTTTTGTATTATGTATAGTTTTAATTACATTATAACAGGAAAATTTAGAGCATGTTTCGCGAAATGTTAAAATTCTTAAATTAGGAGAGCACCGATGTTTTTTCACAGTCACATTTAATATTTTGAAATTTTCAGAAAACGGTAATTGCGCCAGTGGTAGCGCCGGTTGTAACCGCACCTACAGTTACCTCGGAGATGCCGGCCGTGCCTCTTGTGCCAGAAGTAAAAGAGGAGCAAACGGCGACGCCCGCCCCAGACATCAACCCTCCTGTAGCCTCAGCACCCCTTACAACGCCTATCCAACCGACAATAAACCCCCCAATCAGCAATCTCCCCGACTCGTGTAACGTCCCTATCGTCCGAGAACCAGACCTGAAGCCGGTAAAAATGGAACCTCGAAACGGCCTCGACAAAGTTGACACATCACACTACATCGACCCAATTGAACGGTCGCTGGCTAGTCTCGAAAGGAGCCTTCAAGCTGAGGTCCCCTTGGACGATAGCGTCAGCGCGTCGGAGTCTTCGATGCGGTTAGATGACTTTATGAACAAACCCTCAATGATGTCTGATACATCGCATCACAGTTTAATAGCTCAGCTTGGTGGCTTAACGGACATGACGCACGTTTCGGAACCAATGAAAACTGAAATGCATCTGCCGCCCCCGCACAACGGATATGTAGATAAGAATATACACGAAAGGGAAATGCCAAGGCCCGACGTAAACGCAACCATTGCTGGGCTTACAACGGCGCCGCCGGTCTCGTCCATTTTTGATCCAATTTACTCAGCGCCGCATAGTCATCCGGTTACGACTCATTCTCAAATGAACGCGATGCCTAGCGCGCCCAATAGTATGGTCCCCCCGGCCATAAAGAAAGAAGACGCTAAACCGTTACTCACCCCAAAACCCATCGAGGATCTGATGAGGGTGCCCAGCGTACTTACAAATAATATGGCCGAACGAGGGACGGCCCTGGCCCAAATTTTCAAGACGAAGCAAGAACAAAATTTAAGGAATGCCAGTTCGTGGTCGTCTTTAGCACAAGCTGGAAGCCCACAGAGCGTACCTACTACTATGGGATCGAATAATCAAATTAAACCTAAACCTGTTATGGATAGTTTTCAAGTAAGTAAATTAATAGTGCAATTGTATATTTCATTTTTGAAAATATTTGTTTAGTGCTTAAACTATTATTAGACTGAATGTTTCAAATGCTCAACTGAACAAATGCTTTTTTATTGTAGGCTTTCAAGAAACAAGCTCGTGAGAAAATTGATAGACAAAGAGCTCTTATTGAACAACAAGAGTTACGGAAGAAAGAGCAGGCGGAACGAGAAAGACAACGTCAAGAAACAGAGAGACGACATCCTGAAGATGATAAAATGAGGTAAATTAATTTCTCTAGTTTCTTTTGAAAGACCTCTTATCCGCTTCTTCATGATTTTCGCAAGATCATCTAATTTGCATGGATCCATCTATGCTACTAAGGTTGAAACTATTGATGCTAGTTAAGATTTTTCCTTATAAATGTCAAAAATCGTTTTATGGCTTTATATATTATTTTTGTGATTATAGTTGTAAATATCTTAATCTTGGGCCTAAAACATTAGCGTTACTTCACCGAAAAGAATTTGTAAATAATGTATTCCAAATCCATTACAACATTTGACATTGACAACATTCACGGACAGTGGTCCCCTCCTAGAGGAGGAAGCTTGACGAGCGTAACGATATTTAATAACGCCATGAGATTGATACAGACTTTCTCATATTCTTGATCGAAGAAAGACCTATTGTATATGATAAATACAGCAATGTTGCTGTGACGCTCTTGCTCTACGACATCGTGCGTTGCGTCGTCGCAACGCAGGTGTGGCATACTAAGTGCTTTTCCGTTGCGACGACGCGACGCAACGCACTAATGGGGCCTCGCTCTAATAGTTGTAGTGCAATTGAAATAATCGTTCCAGGGGCGTTCAACCCGGTCGTAAGCCCGAAAGTGGCGAAGTGTCGTCGCCGAGCGTGTCGCCAGTAGCGCGAGGCTCGCCGCCAGCCGCCGCCGCCGCAGTCGCCAGCGCCGCGCCTGATAAACCGCCCGCCTCCGAGCGAGACCGGCTACGACAGAGAGAGCAGGAAAGACGACGTCGAGAGGCCGTTAGTATTTTTATTACACCAATTGGCTTCAGCATGACTCACCCACGGGTGAATTTTACACACATTTGAAAAATATCAGCATTCGAGTATCGCTACTCTCCAAAGCAATAACAATTTGAAAAATCAACTGAATCCAATGTGTGATTTTATACGTTTCAAATTTGAGGGGGGGGGGGTTCCAATATTCGAATTACATTGGTAAGAAAAGTAGCTGTCACTGAAAATATTTCAGGGTTATTTTATTAAAAATTTAAAAAAAACATTAATTAGTTCATTGGTTTTAAACCTAAATAATTTAAATTAAATACTTGTAAAGAAATTGCAACGTCGATGTGATCGATCACATTTGAGTAGGTTAAATGTGTGTTGAAAACTTGTTAATGTTTTTAAACTTAATATATGACGAAATAAAATTAATAAATTGATGTTTCATGTCAAATGGGCATTGAGAATATTATTTTCTATACGTAATATTTTAACTTGAAGAATTGATTGAATTAATGATTATAATTGCTTTTATTGAGTTGAATTTGATTTTGCTCCTAAGCAATGTGTGAATTCGATTTTAAAAATTTGTAATCATCTGCAGTATGAATGAAAGCATGAATTGGCGCATAGAATAGAATTCAGTTGCGCAATATATAAAGCGGGTATTTGCGTGTAACTCCAACATAGCGCAAATCTTAAATTATGAGTTAGCATACTTATTTTGTGATAACCCTTAAAATGGCTTTATTGTGGAGTGTTTTGCGGTTGTTGTTGACCGGCTGCGCGTTTTTGTTACAGATGGCTGGCCAAATAGATATGAACATGCAGAGCGACTTGATGGCTGCCTTTGAAGAGTCTTTGTAATTTATAATAGAATACATTTTGTTGTAAATATTTCAATTATCGATATCAATGCAATTTATACTTAATGGTGGGCGACACCAGAGTGTATTTGTGACTGTTTTGTGTGTGAATCGTTACTAACATGTGGTTAAGTGCTGTGAATAGATATATTTACTAAAGTTAAACTGTTGTAACGCCGGGCGCCTCCGCTATGGACTCTACTAGCATTTCGATGTGTATTACATAAGTTCTCGATGTAAACTCTTACATTCGTAAGTCTATATTTATATTTTGTTCTAGAAGACTCTTCTACCTTCCAACTTGTTTTATAGTATGTACTAATTAAAGTAGTAATTTTAAATATTTTAAAAAATCAAAAAAATTATTTTATATAATAATTCTTAAATAGGCAATCAGCTTATGGAACGAACTGTTAATTTTCCCATTGCATGAGGTTATTATATGCTGACTTTCTTATAAAGAATATAAATTATTATCGTGTAATCTAGTAAAATAACTTAACCCTAATGAAATAATATTACGATGAATTACTATGCAATGTGAAAATGACGTTGTGTTTTATTAGTAAATTAAATTTCTGTTATGTGTTCGATTTTTGATAAATTTTCTTAATGTTAGTAGATTTTTTATCAGTCTGTCGACAGATCAAATGTCATACATTTGATTTGAAATATATTTATTTTACATTGGAAAATGTCTTTTCTGTTTTGTAGTTAGTGAACTCCAGTGGAAATGTAAGAAGTTTCATGTTTCGAAAGTGTATGGCTTAAAAATCAGCAATACCAACTCACAATAATGTATATAATTAAGCAAATTTATTTCAAGTCATCCATTGAACCTCGAAACAAATTGTAGATAATAAAGTTAAAATATAATGACATTCCATAATGTAATCTGTTGTTTAAATTGATTTACAGCCTACGCTAGTCAGCCTCTTTACTTAGACGGTATTGGACAAAATCCACTAGTAATACTTCCCACTCTAGCACAACTACAAAATGGATACACGATATCCCAAGGATGAGAATTTGAGGGTTAAATATTAATAGTTGAATTCTTTTTGCCGCCGTAAATACTTAAAATATATTTACAAACACATGCATATGTCCTCCTACTAAATTACAACATGGAGAGATTACGAGAACTCAGATCAGTTAAATATTACCTTATTACACATTACTAATTAGTGAGGTAAATTGAATAAACTAGTGATGCCGGTTATCATTGGGGTTAAAAAAATAGTTCAGTTAGGACACATTTACCGGTAAGCCTTCAGAATACTATAATAAAGGTTATTTTGAGACTGTTCCAGTTACTTTGGGGAGATTATAAACTGTTGGTACGAAAATAAATGAAACAAATTAAACGAGTAAAGTCTTGGATTAATATAATTATATCACATTCGTCGATACTGTACACCTAGCCAAGCACTTATAACATGAAAATGTATAAATAAATTCATATTCTATGAGGTGGAGTCCCATTCGATTAGATATGCCGGTTGAACACCGGGCGTATTACGGCGGGCTAATATACGAAATGTTTGACCTGCGCGAAAGTATGACTGGACACTGGACTTAAGGGCGGAGAGAGCGTCAGGTGCGCAGGCGCCGCTGTCCACTTTATGGGGACTTAACTGTAGGCTCTTCACGCTGTTGATACTAGCATTGCTACTAGTGTTTCGCCGCGAGTTCTCGTAGTAATTCTTCTCTTGTCGCTGTCTCAGTCTTCTGCCGTGTACGGCATTTATGTTGCCGCTCGGTGGGACTTCACTTTCGGTCGGTGTGACGACTTTTGATACGTCGTCTGGCAGTGGACATGATTTATTTAACTGGAAACAAATGAAAGTTGATGAACACTACACAATTTTTAATGGAAATATTATAGTTATTAATGTTGTTATTAACAAATAGTAAAAATACGCTTACAGTTAATTTTAGTAATTCATGATGACCGATTCATTTAAAAAAGTAGATACATTGCAATAAATAAAAATGTATTGGAAGGCTTCATAAAGTTTCGACGTACCTGTAATTGTAAATGTTTCTTAGGTCGCCTATACTTTCTCCTTTTCACCTCGCCATTTGGTCCTATAACTATGTCTTTTTCACTAAGCTTCCTCTTCGTGGGCCTAACGACAGGACCAAATAACGGATTCAATTGATTTGGCAGTGAAAAACGTGAGTTCAGTCTCCCATTTGGCCTATTCATGTTCGAAAATGATTTCGACGAATACGAGTTCATAAGAAATGGGTTATTTTTGCCTTGAAAGTCCTTCAAAGGCGGAATAATTGCATCTAGCGTCCCTCTACTCGAGGTCTCATCGCCGGACGACTCTTCGGGCAATAAATTAAACGGCACTCGGTCCATATGCTGAAGCGACATAATTTTGGAATGCTCTATGATATTTTTCGTGGACAACTTGGACACTTCCAAGTTCATAGTAGCGATCTTCGTAGAGTGCATATTTATAGTATCATCTTTGGGTATATTGTCTAGCTGAGGCAATCGGTCCGTTTCAGGCGTCTCGCGTGTGGACTTTGCTTCATTCGATTCGGATAGAACTTCAGAGAGTTTCTCTAAATGGTCTTTGGTGTCAGATTTTGCCTCCGTTGATGTGCACATCGGCGGCGAAGGCTGGTCGTCTCGTTCGGATGTCTTCGCCGATTCATAGGAACTGGTCGAGTCGTTTTCCGAATTTGAGTTGAGATTTTCATGAAACCGCTTTCCCATCATTAGGTTCAACCAATGGCCATCTACGGGTACTATCATGTTATGCTGGTTATTTTTATAGGAACTCTTTTCGTTGTTGCTACTGGAGGGTAGGGAACTGTAAAAATAATTTAGTATATTTAAAACCATAAAAAATCGTTCTCATTCCAAAGACTACAAAGAAAGCATTTCTAGCATCACGGGAAGATTATTTTATGAAAATGTATGTATGTAGCTGATAGTGTGGAAAACAATTATCATAAAATAGAATTTTTCCATGAAAAAGTTCAATGAAAACATTAAATAATTACTTATTAAATAGATTTTACTTTCTTAGCGAGATTTTTTATATTCTATTGCGAGCAACGAAGCAGGTGGGTCTCGAATATGGTAAGAGAACACCGCCGCCCAAGAACAACTGCGCCATTGTCCGCGCATTGGTTGTTGCCGTCTTTTTACGCCGCTTAAGTGACAAATATTTAAGGGCATCTGATATCTTCACTCACTCTGCGAAACACAGTATAAGTACCGTTTCATGCTGAGTTATCTGTGAGCCGTGAGTACTTGTACAGTATTTCACTGAGTGAAAGAGGATATCGGAGGTCCTTAAAAATGCAGCTTAAGTGGAGTAAAAAACCCGGCAACACAACAAATGTGCGGATTCTGGCGCGATTGTCCATGGGCGGCGGTATTCTCATACCGTATAGGAGACCCACCTGCTCCATTGTCCACTATACTATAAAAAAAGAAACTTACCAATCTTCCAGAGAAGAGATAGTTTGCGGTGAGGGAGGTCGGGGTAGAAACCGAAGCTTCGGGGCAAATTCTTTGACCATGTCGTCAGTTAACGGAACGCCTTTTTGTACCTGTAATATAAAAAAACATAACGCATTATAGGAACATATGTTGATTGTCGCAGTTTTTTTCCATTTTTCTGGTATAGTGGACAGTTTTTAAGGGCCTTCGATATCCTCCCTTAATCAGCGAAACAAGTACAAGTACCGTTTCAAATACAACTACCATTTCACGATGAGTATTCTTGAGACCGTAATATCACATCGGACGAGCCGGCCCAATTTGTGCATCAACATGGCTCTCCCACGGGTACGACAGTACTAAGATACTCGCACGGCCACTGCAAAGCTCTTCCAGAAACCGAATAAATTATAATTTTCCGGATGGTTATACTTTTTTAAAATCATTTAGGTACGATGTTCCGAAAGTTACTTAACTTATGGATTTTTTTACTATATTTATGTAATATAATATCTTTACAACTACATTTGTAATTATCAACATGTTTATGCTTAAAAATGAAACAATATGTATTAATTTTGATTCAGGCAGGATCAATATAGTCTCAGGTACCTGTTCCAATGCGGTGAGCTGAAGGGGAGGTGGCGGCGGCCTGCGTAAGCGCAGCCCCCAAATGGTGGCTCGCTTCTTCATCTCTCGGCCGCACTTGAATCGTTTGCGGGAGGACGTCAACGCGGTTAATATACGCTCTCTTCGCTCGTTCACCGGTGTCCGCCACATCTATTAGCAGTAAGGCATTTCTAAGAGCCGCTTTACTAAGATTTTTATATTGTTACTACACTAGGATCTCAATAACTCGAATGCCAAGGGAAATGCTAAAAAATTCGAACTAACGAAAATTTAGAGGTACATAGGATTTATTTGCTAAAACTTTGACTAATAAGGTGCGGATTGTTAGAATATATTTCGACTTTTGTTAAACAACAATTACACTTAGATTTATGGTAGAAATTTATTTATATAAATTGAAACGCACTTTTATTGCTATAATTTCGGAGAAGTCCAAGTAAGACGCCACAATATTTTACTGACTACGACTAACGGAGCCTCGTTTTAGAACTATAATTGAGTTACAGAGAATAAATATTCTTATCAATGCCTCGTAGGGAAATAACATTTTGTTCGAGTTAGTATAAATAATTGGAGATACCGCATATTCAGAGCTTCAGCGGAAGGGAATTGCATTTATTTTGACTAAACGAGGTTCGAGTAATCGAGATCCAATTATATATGGTCGCGTTTATAAAAACTTGTTTTAAAATTAAAAGTTATGATTGAAAGTACCAAATCCCGTTTAATATTAAGTCTCCTTAATTCGTCACAATAACGAAATATATCGTTGTTTGCTTATTGCAACATATACAATGTTTTTAATCAAAATTGTTGAATTTTTTGCAGAAATCTAGTTGTTACTTCTTTGATTCGTGTCAGTTTCAAAGCTTCCTTCGTCATTGACGTGCGTTTGTCAAGAATGATGTTCGAATTATTTACTCTGATTTAAATATCAAGATTATGCAGACATTTTACAAGATAGAAAAATTCAAATATACACAGATCACAAAAAAGCGACCATTAATATTTGTTAGCCAAGTTTTCCCGAGAGAAAAATGTCATTGGAATGTTTTCTATTAGACAAGGATTAATGTTGTATAATGTTGATTGGCATGGGCATAGCTTATATATAACAGTTATCAAGATAGTGTTAACCTTCTCCGGAAGCTGCAAAGCATGCCAATTGTCCATGATATATGGCATAATAACCGAATCCAGGTCGAAGTAGTTTGGTGCGTTATAGGCCGTGAGATTATAGAGGGCCAAGTGGGCCAAGTCCAACCAGCACAGCTCCAACCGCCGTAGAAACTCGGAGCCGCCGTTGCAATTTGCACACGCGAATATGTACAACCTGAAATATTTACAATAAACTTTGCCGCAAGAATATTTTAGACAGGTTCACATTGTGCGCGCCTGTACAATGTACCTGAGGGATGTTTATACATCTTCTAACGAGAATTATAACACAAGAATATAACCAGGTTTAAGGAATTGACAGCTGACCTCCAATATCGGACAGAAATTGAACAAAGTCTGTTATATTCAATAGTTATAGTTACTAGAGTTAAACTAAACTATAGGAAATTTTACTTCTTAGAGCATTCGGTAGTTTGTAAACAACAATCCCTTATGAAAAAGTTTACCTAGCAAAAAGTTGTAACTTACTTATCACCTGCATATAATGGATACTGTAAACTCGAAACACATCTTTGGTGAAACCAACGAGAACATCGGCAGCATAACAGCATCTGAAACAATACGGCACATTGACAAGACTACAACCAAAAACAACCAAGCATTTTTTCATATAGTTAGAAACAATCTCATTTTTACGCTTACAGAACAAGATTGTTACAACAGACCACAGGCAAAGCCTCATCCGCACATGTGAAGTAAAATATTGAAAACACCAACCTGTGCTAACCAGTCGCTTTTTTCTACACAGTAGCAATGACCTTCACTCAGATCCTTACTTGCGTCTGAAGTAGGTGACGACGTTGTTGATGTCGTCTGGTAGCGACCCTTTAATTAACAGATAATAATTAGTGAAATATATTACTAAACACTTAATAAATATAATACTAAACGTCAGGAATAAAATACACTATAATAATATAACTTATGGAAGTTTATATAACAATTATAAAATTGTATCTTAATATATAAAATTCTCGTTTCACAATGTTCGTTCCCATACTCCGAATTGAGTAGACTGAGAATCGCCAACTATTTTTCATCCCCCTAAGCGATAAGGGAGGTTAACCCCAATATTTTTTTTAATGTTTTCAATATTTTTTTTATTTTATCAATCACCATGAAAAAATACATATAACACTATATTTTCACCCTTCTACATTCAACTTCTTCATTCATTTGCCAGAGAACGCTAATTATTTTATAAATTTCAGTAAATGAATATAGTTATTGTTTTATTCAAATTTATGCCTTATTTTAGCCTCGGGCGCGCATAAATGTTTAGTATACGTACATCGCAAGGAGGAGTTAATTCCTGCTGTTGCCGCCGCTGATGCCCGCCTTTGTATCTGAATATATCGGACCGTTTACTGGCGCGATTCTCGGCTGCAGCCACGCGGTATCGCTGGTCTACGCATCGCTTGCAATGCCAAGATGCTCCTGCACATATATTCTTAAATTTAAAATTGAAGTAATTAGTACCGCAACACTATGATATTTCAGTCACTTCTGTTTCTGGATTGCCTGGACTTCAAATTTTTTAATATCAATTATTTAACTATTACGGTAAAGCCCGTAAAAGTGATATTCTAACAATGATTCTATCCTTTAGGTTAAACAAATTACTCACAGTTCATGGTTATTTTAATAACCTTAACTAACCATTGATCCATGCTTCAACTGGTGGAGTGTGGCACTTAGCGTGATAGCCCCTGCCACACATATCGCACGCGATAATAGCGTTGGTCACTGGACTAAAGGCGGGACCCTCCCGCCGTTTGCACACTACACACATGATTCTTCCATCATCGGCAGGCGGGGCGCTGAGGAGTTTGAGCGTGGCGACCGGAGCCCACGCGTGCGTCCCATCTCCGAATTTGACAAGACATCGAGCGACTCCAGTGCCCACTTCGCACGAATCATTGTCGTTGCTTGTGCTCAGTTCTACTATAGTTCCTAATAACAATATAATACAAATTTCAACTAAAAAATTTTTGTATGCACAGACAAAATACATATAACTTTTTTGAACAAATTGAACACATATGAAACACACTTTAGATATTCACAGTGCTTTTTAATACAGTTCAAAATTTAACACAATTTAAAATATAGCTGCTTTCTTACTGTCTGATCTTTTTTAAAGCCACCTAATTGTTTCATGTGGCTATTTGATAGATTTAGAAACAAAGTGTAAGTTTTAAAACATCAATAAAACTAGATAAGAAATAAAGTTGGATTTTTGTACCAGTGTGGTTATTATTTCTTCTACCTTCAAATAGAAGTTTATTCTTTATGTATGTTACATACCTAAATAATATCTGCCATCTTTGTTTGGTACAAGCACATCATCACCACAGTGGAATGGATTAACATTACTCTTTTCAGTGTTAGTAGTAGAGTCTGGCATTGCATTCTGTGTTTCTTCTTTTTTTTCATTCTTTTTGTCTGGACTTGGTGGTATTGTCTTGTCAAAGTTGCTCAGTAATGCATTGATCAGGGACAATTCTGTAGAGACCTCTTTAAATAAGAAATTAGATTAGAAATCACAAAATAGGTAGCCATTTTTAAGTGAATAGTGATTAAGACCATTTATTTGCTGATTTTAGCTTTAAATATGATTTATATTTACTGAAATAATCTATTGCAATTAGAAGTGATTAAATACTTACATTAAGAGAAGTTTTTCCAGATGCTTGCAATATATAAACAAATTGAATAAATTTTGAATAAACTTCAGGGTTTTATTGGATATTATGGTTTGTCATTATGTTGTATTAGATATAACATA
The DNA here is from genome assembly GCA_018230265.1 of Delias oraia. Classification (NCBI taxonomy): domain Eukaryota; kingdom Metazoa; phylum Arthropoda; class Insecta; order Lepidoptera; family Pieridae; genus Delias; species Delias oraia. The sequence goes on from DWCF01003516.1 coordinate 16,744, forward strand.
TCTAAATTTAATTTGCATTTAAATTTAATATGGAAAAACAAGATTATTTTCGGACTTATACAGACATTTTTAAACTATATCATATTGATACATCTAACGCCTGAATAATGTCGAAAAAGTTCATTAGCTTACGATTACAGATAAATATAAAATTGTTTGCTACTTAAAACATTAATATAAACAAATATTCAGAGTAAATATATGTAAAGTTGTACAGGTACATTATTGTACCGATTTCTTGAAAGTAAAATGTAGTCTTTTAATATTCGAAATAGAACAAAAATGAAAGCCAATATAATGATGGTTTACTTACCAGCATTAATATCCATTTCCACACATAAAAGTATGAAAGAGGTAGAATAAATACACGTCTAATACAATTCTAAATCATTTCTATATAACAAACACTACACGCATTGGCGCTATTGCGGCCATTAGAGTAGTCAAACGTCGAGTAATTTTCCCGCGGTTGAATATCTAAATTACAACCTAAGTTGAATGAAGTTAAACAAGTAAACCCTACATTTTTGTCTTAACACAATTCATAATTATTTATTTATTTTTGAATAAAGTTTGTGAATACAATTAGTTAAAATAATGTAAAATTATAAGCGATTGATTCCTGGATAAGAAAAACTGAATTTACTACAGAATACAGATCACTATAGATCACAAAATATGTGTAGGTCATGGATTTCATAGATTTATTGGAATTTAAAAAAAGGTATTTATGGTATAATCTAAAAAAATTATACCATATAATAGTAGTTCATTTACAAGTCATTATGCTTTAAAAACTACGCATATCGTATCATACTAATTTTCAACTTTAGTGAGTCTTGAATTTCAAGCTTGCATATCTTGTCGCTTACTTGTCTGGAATCCTTTATCAGATACAGAACCTTGTTATTTGAATTAAAAACACAATGATGTTATAAATTTTGAATAAATATACATATTTAGGTAATTAGGCAATATGATACCATAAATTATGTATATCTGTATATAATCATGTATGTATTTAAGTTTGTACATCAATTTCATTACTGAAATATTTAAAAAAATGTCAATAGTCAAGAAATATTCAAAAGTCAAAACTAATATATTTTGTCATTATTGCTTTTAAGATAACATTAATATTTTGTTGATTTCCTAAAATATATGGAATCTTAAAGTGAAATGAAGAAAGATCTCTTTTTCCTTTTTTAATAACTGGTTACTGGAAGTACATAAAATTATCTTCAGTTCAAATTCTTAATATGCCTTAAAAACTTTACTTATATTATTATTTTAAATAACGATTAAAGTAAAATAAGTATTGTATAAAACCAGTAATAGCATCAGCAATTCAGTAAAAAGTCACTGTAAGTTAATGATCAATAATATGAAAATAATGCTCTGCTGAATATATGCATGGTTTCCATTTATTCTTAACAGTGCATAATCTACAACAAATATGGGTAATGCTGGTTTAAAGCAACATTATGAAACAGCATCAAAAACTGGAGTACTTCAAATATCTAATCATAAACCAAGATTGAGAGAAATTCCAGCAGAAGTTTGCAAATTATCTGAACACTTGAGAAATTTGGATCTATCAAAAAACAAAATTTCGTGTATTTCAGATGATGTAATGAAATTGAAGCTGTTAAAACAGCTAAATATAAGTTTTAACAACATTCAAATTCTACCTAGCTCATTATCTAATCTCAAGAAACTTGAGTTGTTAAATGTTTCACACAATTCTATACAACTTTTGCCTCACCCAATTGCAGAATTAACTAATTTGAAGCAAATATATTTAAATAATAATGCATTTAAACAATTTCCAAAACCGCTGATTGGGCTCAAAAACCTTGAAGTAGTTGATCTTTCCAATAATAAGATAGTTGAGATTCCCAGTGGAATGGCAAATTTTTATCCAATGGAACTAAATTTAAGTCAGAATGAAATTTCTGTTCTTTCTGAGGATTTGCATGAAGCACCTAGACTAAAAATATTAAAATTAGATGAGAATTGCCTGTGCCTCGATATGATTCAACCAAGACTTTTAAGAGATTCTAAACTTCATACACTTAGTCTAGATGGGAATTTATTTGAAACAAAACAGTTAGCTTCATTAGAAGGGTATAATGAGTATACAGAAAGATATACAGCGATGAAGAAAAAGATGTTTTGATGGTTTTTATTAGACGTTAAGGCACAAGGATCCTTTTCACTGCATATATTAGTTTTATAATAAATATTGTAAATAAACATAATTTATTCAATGTATGTATGTAAATTTTGCACATTTAAAATTATATTCTCAATAATTTACCTTAATGTTATTTAACTTAATATTATGTAAGATTTTTATTAAATTGTTTACAATCAACCAATTTTATTTATTATTCTTATGAAAGATATAACAAATCTGTATTTTTTGTTATTTACATGAAAAATTTTGTCAGTATTGAATGGCATTAATCATAAACATGAATCAGTAAAGCAGAAAATAATATACAGTATAAACTATATCACGACACTGAATGGACTGTGCATTTTATAGCGTTATAAAGAGTTGTCGTTAAATGGAGAGAAGAAAAATCAGTGTATGGAAGACAAGCT
>DWCF01003517.1:0-19335 GCA_018230265.1 Delias oraia
GTCGTTTCTAAGCAAGTCTGCAAATTGTTATCAATGTTAAATATTGGTATAATAGTAATTAAAAATGTAGTTTGTACCAATACCTAACTAGATGTCGCTTTAAAATAGTTTTTTTTAAATAGATATTTCATAAACAATTTTGATTTTTTTTACTATACTTCTTAAATATACTCAGCATGAAATGGTGTCTGTTCTTGAAACGGTACTGTTTTTGCCCTTAAAAATTCGGCGTAAAAAACCTGCAACACATCCAAAACGTGTACTGTGACGCAGTGGGTGATAGAGGGCGGTGTTCTTTTACCTTATAGGAGATCGTTGTTCGCTATACCACAAAAATTAATTATAGTTTTTCACGTATTCTGTTTCTGCAAGGCATCTAAATGCCTTTGTTTTAATTTTTAGTACCGTTTAGCTGTTCCAATGGTTTGTGTGCCTAATTCATTTTATAATCTATTTTAAATCATAACTTCTAATATCTAAGTAAATCAGTACTACTAGTACAGTAATATAGTAGTAATACAGTACTAGTTAGCACCTTAATTCAATTAAATTTTTCAGATCACCCGTTCGCTGGCGCTGGAAAGGTGACAATGTATGGAATCGTGTAAGCTGTGGCCTTTCAGCGCTGGTTATTTTGGCAGGTGTTCGTCTTATCCTTTTACAGGGATCTTTACCAGCCTTCTCACCGCAGGATAACCCACCTGCTTTTCATCCGTCATTCACTGCTAGGTAGTAAACCTTTCTTATGCAATAATTTTGTAGCACATACTAAATAGAATAGTATGTACCTAATAGCAACAGTTTTGTTATCTAATAAATTATAATTAATATTTAATAACTTGAAAAGTAATTAATATGTATGAAATATCAGAAATCAAAGACAACGTTTTGACACAGATGAGGTAATTACAAACGAAAGTCTGTTACAACTATGGCTATAATAGCAATCATGGTTCCAACCATTGCGTGGACTATAGCGCGGTTGTCCATGGGCGCCGGTGTGCTCTTACCATATAGGAGACCCCCTCCGTTGTCAGCTATACTATAAAAGATTAAATTCTGGGCTGTCACAAGACTACGTGAGTCATGGTTGTCCCCACACAAATAGCCTTATATGAGTACTTTCTGTTATTTTTTCATAACTTTTATTATTTAAAAATAATAATTCATATTGGTATATAATATTTGATGGAATGGATAACATATTTCAGGTTGCTGACGTTCTGTTACCTGGCTGCATTCAATTGGTGGCTGCTGCTATGCCCGTGGACCCTAAGCCATGATTGGCAAATGGGTTCCGTCCCACTAGTCACTACTCTTTGGGACCACAGAAACCTGCTCACAGGCGCTGCGGTTTTAGCAATGCTTGCACTGTGTTATAGATTTGTTATAGACTTGGAGGTAGGTTTCGATATCCATATATAATAAATTATGGGATTAATGGGATAATTTAAGTTATGGGACTAAACCATAATATTTACTAAAGTTTGTGTGTTTGTGACGTTGTATGGAGTATCTCGATCTAATGAATCCATCTTGACTATTATGTAACTAATAGAAAGCTGCATTATTTATGAGACATATATTGACGAATAATTGAATTGATCGAAATATTGAATTGCGATGTGATACGATAATGTTTCTTGGCACATTTTAATTTTTATACCTAACCTATGCACTCGTGGGAGTGCAATGCTAAAGCATATGCTGACGCACAAATTGGGCCGGCTCGTCCTAAGTGATACCACGGGCTCACAGATAACTCAGCGTGAAACGGTACTTGTACTCTGTTGTGCAGAGTGAGAATATCGAAAGCCATTAAAAACGCCGCTTAAGCGGCGTAAAAAGCCGACAACAAAACCAATGCGCGTAATGTGGCGCGATTGTCCATAGGCGGCAGTGTTCTCTTACCATATAGGAGACCCACCTGCTCCGTTGTCCGCTATAGAATAATAGAAAACCAAAGTTTTTTGTGATATTTATGTTTTGCAGTTCATTAATTTCAGTTCTCAGTTCAATTTTTCATTTTCAATTCTCAGTTACAGAGACATACGTCAGTCGTGGTTGGCCTATTGCTGCTGGTTCTTCCGTATTTACCTGCTTCTAACTTAATGGTAACTGTGGGCTTTGTCGTGGCAGAGAGAGTACTTTATATTCCAAGGTAAATCAAAACACGTATAATCTTCCATATATTTTTTATGGTATAGCGGACAACGGAGCTGGTAGGTCTTCTACATGGTAATAGAACAACACCGCCCATGGTGCCGCCCAACAACTGCGCTACAGTCCGCGCATTGGTTGTGTTGACAGCTTTTGACGCCAATTAAGCGACATTTTAAGAGCCTCTGATGTCCTCATTCACTCAGCGAAACACAGTAAAAGCGTCGTTTCAAGTACAACTAACATTTCACGCTGAGCATTCGGTAAGCCCGCGGTATCACTTCGAACGAGCCGGCCAAATTATATATACCTCAGCAAGGCTCTCCCACGGGTGAATAATAGTTATATATAAAATATTTATGTTTCCTTGCCAGAAAAATTGGAAAATTTCATTCAATTAATTATAATGTTTATATTTTCAGTGTGGGTTTAGTTTTGCTAACAGTATGCGGGGTGCAGTTAATGTGGCAGTGTGGCGGTAACAGACGGCATCTGGTGGCATTGGGAATAGCCATAGTGGTCGCTGGAGGTGCCGCAAGGACTGTACTACGGAATCAGGACTGGCGAACCAGGGAGACACTTTTGAGGTATATTGACTGTATTTACCGCCATCTGTTGTACATACATATTACATGTATTTGGTCGCTTAAATTTCGAGTTTTTCTTTAGTAACTTAAATTATCCATATACACTCAATTTTGCACCCGTGGGAGAGGCATACTGAAGCATATGCGGATGCACTTGGGCCGGTTTATCTGAAGCATAATATAATAATAAACATGCTCACAAAATACTCAGCTTGAAATGGTAGTTGTGCTTAAAACGGTGCTTCGCTGAGTGAGTGATGATATCGGAGGCCCATAAAAATCCGGAAACACAACCAATGCGCGGTGGTCCATGAGCGGCAGTGTTCTCTTACCATATAGGCGACCTATCTCTCCGTTGTCCGCTGTAATATAAATATAAAAAAATATTAATACGATAAACCTAGTTTTATAATAAAATTTTCCTTGATTCTAGATTTCTCTTTGATAACAAACCCAATCTATCTTTAGACGTATTAGATTATGGCGTCATGTTACGAAGCCGCAAAAGTATAATTGTCAACGCAGACAAATAAAAGTCAAGGAATCCATTTGATATCATCACCCCCCCCAGCATACTGTTTCCGCTGATGTTAATAAAATTATTGTTCAATAATTATTTTTACAATAATTAATACGCACTAAATCGTTTTAAATTATGTTTGTCTATGTGGAATACTAATATTCGGATTCGATTCTATTAAGAAACTCTCTTGATGAAATAGCTTTAGAATGCATTCATACATACATTCATTGTTAAGAGAAAATAAATTAGTGAATTCTGTATGCCTCATCGGGTAAAAACATAATTCTGGTGTGATTTATTTTACAGTCACTGTTTAAGTTTTACATTTTTTAACGAAACCAAGAGATTTGTTATTTTCTGATGATTGGATCCTAATTTACAGCTATAAGCAACTCGTGAAAATTAATATTCTGTAAAATACTTCAATATTTTCCAGAGCTGACCTTACCGTCTTGCCTCACAACGCAAAGTTGCATTACAATTTTGCAAACTTCCTCAAAGACATCGAGCAGCAAGAGAACGCCATCAAGCATTATAAGGAAGCTTTGAGGTCAGTATATATGATCTGAATTTAATACCACACCAGAGTGAAACAGTACTTGCACTATGTTCCAATGAATGAGTGACAATATCTGAGATACAGATCAGCCGAGAACAGCCGACAACACAACTAAAACGCTACTTGTCCACGGATGGTGGTGATCTCTTACCTCTGAGGAGCTTGCTGCGTTGCATGTTATACAATTAAAAAATAATTATAGATGGAATCTCGATAACTTGTATCTCGTTTGTTCGAAGTCCTCATAAGTCGCAAACGAAATGCTATTCCCTTTTGCAGAACCTCTAAATACGCGGTACGTCCAATTAATTAGACTTTCTCTTAAAGTTGATATTCTAAATTAGATATTCTCTGTAAAACGAATTTCAAAAACGAGACTCCGTAAGTCGTAGTTTGTAAAGTACATAAGTAAATCGTGTCCCACCCGAAGCCGAGATCCGTTTAGATTTTTCCAGTGCATTTAATATGCAGTGCATATAAATAAATGTGTACCATAAATCTAAATCGAATTGTTTTTTAATTTTAACTCCATAAGTCGTAAAATATTCTTATAAACCGCACCTTTGTAAGTCAAAGTTTTAGTAAATAAATTATATATCTCGAAATTATTGTTAACTTGATTTTTTAGCATTTCCCTCGACACTCGAGATATCGAGATCCCACTGTATATGTAAGATAAACGCTATACGTGGTTAAGAAGTTGGAGCTCTACAATACGATTCTTCGATACGATTTGATCTTCTGCTATTGAAATGTATAGACCAATATTATTATTGTAGACTATGGCCAAGCTATGCAAGCGCCCATAATAACCTGGGTACGCTGGAGGTGTGGTCTGGCCGCGCCGAGCACCATTTCCTCATGGCTCTGCGCTACAACGCAAGGCATCTCAATGCGCACTACAACCTCGCACGGCTTTATCGGTAAGAGTTTCAGACGTAACCTTAAACAAAATTTCCTGCTAATATTAATTCATAATGAAATATTCAATATTTTGATAGCAAAAGCCCAAATGTTTCTGTTCTTGCGCATACTCTCTATGAGCAAAGAGTCATCCTTATAAATTATCATCAAATTATTAGATTAAAAATTACTTTGTTCTATATATTATAAAGTAATCACTATATATTTACTACTATACTATACTTATATATCACTATACTCACAGAATACTCAGAGTGAAATTGTAGGTGTACTGGAAACGGTGCTTGTACTGTGTTTTGCTAAGTCGGTGAGGATATCGCAGACCCTTAACACTGCTGCTTATGTGGCGTAAACTACCGGCAAAACAACCTATCCGTGGACTGTGGCGTGGTTGTCCATGGGCGGCGGTGTTCTATTACCATATAGGAGACCTACCTACTCTGATGTTCGCTATTCTATAAAAAAAATAATCTGTTTCACAATATTATTAAGATAAAAAATGTATTCCTAAACGGGTAACGACTTTATAGAACAAAAGCACAATTTGATTGACGTCATCGTAAAGTTTACTTAGAATACTCACTGTTATAATATTAGTCTTATTAAGCAATTCAAACATATTTTCTTGGTTCAAGTATGAAAATAAGAAAATAAAATATGACGATGGTTTAGAGATTTATTGTTTGGTTAATTTCGTGGATACCAAAACTATGTTTCTGTAAGAATCACACTTAATCAATAAAATCAGAAATGATTATTTTAATGAAAATGATTATAATTATGATAATTGATGAAATCATGAATTCAGAAACAATAATGGTAACGCGGAAGCATTGAATAAGATTTTTTAAGAATTATAGTACTCATAATATAATATTAATCTTGTTAAGTAACTCCTTGTATACTGTCGTTTAGTTCAACAATAAAGATAATGAAACAAAATAGCACAATGTTTTACACATTTCATGATTTGTTATTTCATTACGAAGTGTGTTTCTGTGAAAATCTAAGATCTATAACTTATTATACTAACATGTCTTTAGAAAAAAGAATCGTTTAGCGGAAGCTGTGAAGATGTTGGAACGGTGCATTACACTGGAGCCACGGTTTGTGCCAGCGCACGTGGAAATGTTTCTAACAGCCGCCGACCCTGAGAAGTACGTCGCCTTGCGTCGTCTGCTAGACTTGGAACCGAGTAACTGGGAGCACTATCATCGCTACGGCAACTGGCTTAGGGAAAAGAGTATGTCATCAACAACTATATTCTTCTATTCATCATCATCATCATCATCATAATTTCAGCCGTAGTACGTCCATTGCTGGACATAGGCCTCCCCTTTGGCCCTCCATGAATTCTTCTACTATTCAATTATTGTTAGTTTAGATATCTTAAATTAAGAATATACTATTAGGTCCTATTTTACTATGACTTTCTTGATAAGAGTATTTAAAAAGATCGAAACTTTTGTATTTATTTCAAAACTGATGAGTTCATTCACAGATAATTCAAAAAATTATGTTTTTTGATACTTCAAATGTTGATATTTTGAAAGAACTAATGTAACAGCTAAGAGTCGACTGGTAGATTAGATTGTTTCATATAAATGAATAATTCGATTTTTATTGAATTTCGCTACTTCAAATTCATATATGAAGTGCAGAAATAGACAAAACTAAGTTTTAATTGAGGTAGCTGTAATGTTATTAAAATATACATGAGATCGAATTTTTATTTTAAAATATTGGAAATATCATAGCCACTGTTCAGAGGTACTCTCAAGAAAAAGTTTATGTAGCTAAAGTGTAGAAACGGCACATTTAAAAAACAATATTATTAAATGTATTCAGCACAATATAGATCATCATCAGTCCTTTAAAGTCCACTGCTGGACATAGGCCTCCCCAAAGACGCCCACCTATTACGATCTTGAGCGATCTGGATCCAACGGTTGCCCACTACCTTCAATAAGATCGTCTTTCCATCACGTGGTGGGACGTCCCACTCCGCGTTTTCCAGTACGCGGTCTCCATTCGTGAACATTTCTTTCTTCCTTTCTTAGTTAAATATGGTTTTATTTATTTAATGCCATGCCACATAAAATTTACAATACAAATAATTCAATTATAGAGCTCTGGCCTCGCTCCTTGAAGTACTACTTGAATGCTGTCCGCGTGTCATTCATGTCGTCTCGTCGCGCGGCTTTGCCTCCGCTGACGGCAGCTGCCCAGCTACTACGCCGCGATGGACAGAGAATGAGGCTGCTTCTTCTCCTAACTAGGTACTCTTTATAAAAACAGAATGAAAAATTAAACGTTTATTACGCTACGCTACGAAATTAAATATTTTTATTATTATTGTTCAACATAAATACATAAATGCAGTTGGATGAAAGTCAAAATCAGTGTATCACCGGTTTCAAGCTACGGCCACTGAGAAGAACTGGTGAAATAAATTCAGTGGATGTGATTTTTTGGTTTTGGTGAGATACTTATGCCCAAGGCGTGGCATCATTTACAAAATCATGTTAAGAAATCATATATCTTATAACATAGAACAATATAAGACAAACTTCTGCACTAGTACCAACTGATACATTTTATACTTGCCAATAGCTTATAAATAAACTATTGTTAACGTGGCGATAAAAAAAATTAAACACTATGAGTTTCTTGTTGGTTCTTCTCGTAGAGGTATACCTTTCGAACCGATGGCAGCTGTACTATTGTAAATTGATTTATGATTGATATATTGATTTAGTGACACGTGTGGGGCCTATTTGAATAAATGCTTTTTAATTTGAAAGGTGGCAAGGTGGTTGGCGCGGAGCAGGTGATGCTGCCCAGAGAGCCTGGCGGCTGAAGACAGAACTCGCTGGGCGGGCAGCGCGGTACGTGCGCGTGAGCCAGGTACAAACTCCTGTATTATTTTAATATCATATTATTCGCTATAAGAAATATACGTTTTATTGTATTGAGTAGTTTTTAAACATTCGTCCTTGAAATTTGTGTGTTCAGAGTTCTCAGAATACTATAGTATCATCATCATCATCCGTAATACATCTACTGCTATATCTTATTTCTTATTCTATGCTTATGTCTTATTCTAGTATATTCCAAAAAAAACATGACACGGTATTTCTACTGTGTGGAATGAGTAAGTATATCGGAGGCCCTTAAAATGCCCCTTTAGTGGCGAAAAAGCCAGCAACACAACCAATGCACGGACTATGGCGCGGTTGTACGAAATAAAATACTAATTAAATTGCAGACGTTAACATTACGACGGTAGCAAAAATCTTAACGTTTTCACTGTTTTATATTTCAGACCAAATCCACATGTCTCCACCACGGCCATTTAGAGGTGTCCCCAAGCTCGTGTCGAACTGACAGTGATAAAAGGTTGGCCAATTGTCATTCAAGTGCAGTACGAGATAATGTCCCAGTGAATCCACAGTTCAAACCCATACACAACAAATCCGAGACGAAACACAAGAGCTGCCCCATCAAGAATAGGAGCGATGGACCGGATCCTTTCGCGTTGGTTTCAGACCATTTGATAAAGACTTACTATTATTAGCCTTAAGACAGTATGATTAAACTGTTAGGTCGTTAATGCTCTGCGTACCTTATTTTGAGTTTATTATCAGAGAATTCAAAAATAAAGTTGTTTACTACTTCAAAACTGATATTTCGTTGGATCGAATGTACCGTCTAACAGCTACGGTTGTTCGTTTCATTAACATTAAGATCATCAGATATGTTATACCATCAGATAACTATTGTAATAGGAACAGAGTTAACGAGTTTTAATTGAGATGTCATCAACAGGAAAGTAATTATAAAAGATATGAGTAAGCATTTTATTTTAAAATATTTAATATTTATCTGAGCAATTGTTTAGACTTTCTTTGGATAATTTATGGAGTGTTAATGAAAGAAACAAAAGAGATAAGCTCAGAAAATATTAAAATTTATCCAGCAGGTTCTACATTTAAAATAGTGTAAATAATAACAATTATTTATAAAATGTTACACAATATGATATGTAAAATTATTTGGGTTTTTTTGAAACAATTAGAATTTTTCTTGGAATAATATTTTCAATTTTACGAAACACTTTTGTAAAAAAGATAACTTTTTAAAATATCTTAAAAATTGGGAGGCCAATGTCCAGCAGTGGACTTGAATAGGCCGATGATGAGACACAAAATGTATTTTAAAATTATTGTAAAAACCTTTCTTATATTTCTGGTGAAGTGCAATAGAAACCGTACAATACATAGGTATACAATGCAAAAATGTGCATAATGTTTGCAATGAATTATATTATTTTAATTATGATTTAACAATTAAACTGAAATCTTTTGTTTCCGACTTTTTACTCTGCTCATCGCCATATCTAAGTTGATAATGCGCTCAACAGTCAACATTATTCTAGAGAAAACGAACCTACTCATTTATTTAACAATCAATATTTAACTAAAATATATCTAAATTATATTAATATATTTTAACACATGTCATCTTTACTTCCGGATTAAAATTTCTAAATAATTCTAACCAGGTTTAAGATACTTAAACCTGGTTTGTAGCATTAACCAACCTACGCTAAATTTGCAACTCAAAATAGTAGCACAAAACCAGGTATACAAAGAATTACTATTAATCAATTTGTTTCGATATTCCACTGGTTCTTGCGTTGATTTGAATCGCATGAAATAAACGTTATTTTTTTGTTTACCTAAATATAAATAACGAATTCACATAATGATATTTTAACTAGTAATAGGTACTGGAAAGAGTAAAATTACTATAGAAGAAATACAATTCTTATTTAATCCATTTAAAAATCGTGATCAATTATCATTTAATAAAAAGACAAGATAACACAATCTCAGGCGAAGTAGATATGCTTATAAAAATAGTTGGTTGCATCGTAGAAGGTAATGTAATACATGTAAGAAAATTATTCAGAACATAATTAGAGAATAGAAAGTGGTTATCACGTCTTAGAAAGTCGTGCAAATTACTCAAAATTTAAGAACTACGTGCAGATTGTACTTGATAAAGTGTTGCAGATAATTACTTGCCCACGAAACTACTTTTACTAGTATAAACCCTTAGAGTATATTTTAAAATTGGTCTTAAAACGCGTTATATTACTCCTAAGTTATAGAAACGCTAAATATATATATAAATTGAAAAAATTAAATAATCGTAAACGGCACATAAAAAATAACTAAAAACCATTAAAATAAATGTTTATATGTTCGTTATGCAATTGTGACGTCAATTGTAAAAGGACGTGTTCTACGATACCCTTTAATTTGATAGAGATTATAATAATGGATTTTAAAAAATTGTATTAAAAAGGTTTTAAAAAGTTATATTTTATCAGAAATTCATACATACAAACTTGTTTGTAGTTAGATAATCCTACTAATATTATAAACGCGAAAGTTATTATGAATTGATTTTAATGACATAAGCTATAGTTTATAATAATATTGGGTAAATTGGCTAAACCTATATTGGCTAAATAATGTGGCGTTCCGGAAAGGGACGCAAGTCCACTTGTTTAAAGTAAAAAAAAAGTAGACCAGTAGTTAAAATGAGCACCAGAAAATTCATAAACATTGAAAAACCGTCTGCGACATATTAATATGTTGAGCTTAGTTTCTTTTATTGTCAGGATTAATTTTCACTACACGAATTCATATGTTCTCACTAATAAAACATCAAAAGTTACAAACGTTCGAAGGTATGTCGCATATTTTCTGCAATACCAGGTTATCTAACATGGGATTTACGTTCTAGGGTCGTATAACGAAATATAAACATCGACTCAAGTAGTTGAGAAAATAAAGTCATTTAATTATAATTGAAAAAAAAACAGAACTTACAATATTACAATATACCGGCCAAGGTTTAGGTTACGGCACTGCAATGAATGCAATAAAATAATTTTTTTAGTTTCAAATTTAATAGAAATCAAATTAAATTGAGTAGGTACACTGTTTTAATTTAAATGAGTTGGGAGAAGAAGTTTAGTAATTCTTTTGGCTAATTCATGGCCAAATCTTATTAGATTCCATTAACCGCATAGACAAAACCAATTTGCGTCGGCTTAGACGCTTTCTACACTTTGTAGTTCCGACTGGGACTGGAGCTGCACGTGCGCAGCCAACTGCCAAGTTGCCAGCCGTCAAGCCAAGCTCCCACAGTGTGTTTCCGCTGCCCGGGCTATATAGACGTGCCGACCGTTCTCGAAACATTCTTGTGAAAGGTCTAAGAAAATGCGCGTGATCTGCATTTTCGCGGTTTCGCTAATTGCCTGCGCCTTGGCCGATTCTGAACCATGGGTAGAGGAAGAAGACTTAGAAGACTACAATGATTATCATGTCAACAAACGGGATGTGGATGTGGAGGGGCCATATGAGGAACACATTCGCGTGAAGCGTGGACATAAGAGATCCAAGCGATCCCCAACACCAGGTCATCAATATGAAGTGTATGAGCCCTTCGAGGAAGACTCTTACCCTGCGCCATCTTATCAGGAGATGTTAGCTGCCAATGCAGAACACTATCATAGATTTTATCCTAAAAACACACGGTTCGCTCGCCATTTAACCACACAAGTAAGTCCTGGACCTGTCACATTTGGAGTTAGTCCAGATACAATAAAGGTGGTACCAGCACCTGTGAATCTATCACCACTTCCAGCAAATACTAGCCCCGTTCAATTCATCAATGAGCCATCGGTGGGAGTGTTGGTAACTGATCAGAATGAAGACCTCTCCCCGGCTGCTGGCCATGTAGTATATAAGCATAACCCTTACGCATCGAGCCATAAACAAGGATTTGGTCACGCAAAAGATGCAACTTACTTTGACAAAGAAGGAGGCAAAGTATGTATTATTTTTTTTACATTTAACTCATACTTTTTAAATAAATCTACGCAAAAAAAAGAAACTGTAGATAGTTTAGAGTCATTTTCTAATCATAGCATTTCAAAAATAACTTACCATTACCACTTACATTACCACTGGTGTCTGTATTTACTTTCGTGTATACGTCGCGCAGGTAGCACATTCATAACTTTAAAACTGACGTCCGTAATATACACGTTTAAGACAGTAAAACTAAACTGTAACAGCTGCATTTATAATATGTTACATATATGATAAAAGTTGACCAGTTATTTATTAATTTTAGTTTAATGTTAAAAATAGTAAATTCCTATTTATTAATCTGAAAATACAGACAAATGTTTTAACAATGTAAATACCAGAGTGAAATGCTACTTGTAATGTTTCATTGAGTGAGGATATTGGAGTCCCATGAATTATACCGCTCAACTGGCGTAACAAGCCGGTAACACCCCTTATCCAATTGCCCATGGGCAGCGGTGATCTCTTATCATAAGAGATTAGTCTGCTCCGTTGCCCGCTATTCAATAAGTAAAGTATATAGCATATAAATTCATAGTTGTATATGTTAATAATAATAAATAATAATTAAAAGATATTCTAATACACAAGTTAATACCATTACACCAAAACCAGCAATGATAAGATATATAAAATATATTTTCGATAGAAATTTTAACAATATTCCTTATTATTTAAGACAACCAAAGGGTCCAAATCCGACCACTTCATTGACAAAGGCGCCAAGGGTCATAAAACTGACGAAAATCACAGGAAAGAATACGAAGAAGCGGCTGGTAAGAAGAAAAAGCATCATGACATCGCAGGGCATAAGGGGAGTCACCAGGAAGAAGCCTTTGGCCAAAGAGGAGCACACTTCGACGAGAAGAAGGGACACAAAAAAGGACACAAAACAAAGGGTATGAATATTGTCCTTTTTTAAAACATTTTCATACAAACTTATATTGAGTTAAATAACCACCAGAAACAACGGGTGATCCAATTTTATTCTAGATATCCTTTTTCAAGCAATATTAATTAAATAATCAAGATCGTTATTTCTACTCGTTATCCATATATATCTGAACAGTAAACGTAATATTTAACGTCTGAAACGTAATATATTACGTACATACATGATAATAACACATGATTGCTTTTAAAAATTTTCAAATATAAATTGAATGGGTTCTACGTTCTATAATGTAAGAACGGTACGTACGTTAGAGCGGTATGTCATCAACAGGGCATTATTAGTCAAATACTTTCAGCGTGAAGTACGAACTTTCATAACAAATCGATTTTCGACAAATTACGTCAACGCTTCTAGATACGTCCGTTAAACAAAAATGAATTTGTCCCAAGAGGTCAATCAGCTCGGAACCAAATAACTTTATGTAACACCTATTACACTTTCACTTGACCGCTCTAACAAAAGCCGCCAATTTTGTGCCATAAAAATTCTAAGTCGGTCTCTGCAATACTCATGCACTAATATACAATATTAATTGAATGTGAATTTCGTGATCAATTGCAAAATGTATTTGTTAAATTTGTTCTGAAATAATACGTGACGCTATTTCGATCTTTATCTGTTTTTTAACGGCTTTGTAAAATAACGAACAATATTTAACTGTCCTAGATTATATTTTTAAATAAACCTAGATTTATTGCGGAATTATAATGAAACTGATTTCAGATACGATGACGGTAAATGTCCTGATTAGATTTAAGGTTGTAGCTAGAAGAAATCTTTTTTTATAGCCTAGCGGAAAAAGGAGCAGGAGGGTTTCCTATATTGTAAGAGAACACTGCCCCACAGTCGCGCATTGGTTTCATTAAGTGACATTTTTAAGTGCCTCCGATATCCCCACTCATTCAGCGAATCACAATTCACGCTAATTATTCTGTGAGTCCGTGGTATTGCTTCGGATGAGCCGGCCCAATTAGTGCGTCCGCATATGCTTCACCATGGCTCTTCCACGAGTAGTATACTTTTAATCCTCCAGTCAATACGATAATTACTATCAGACGTGGAATATTTCTAGGCTTCCACAACAAATATCACAAGGATGAGTTCCACAAGGAACACAAGTTTTACGACGACTTCCACAAAGGTGGCGAGCACCACCGTTACGGCAAATTCAACGCACGCCACGCCTCCAACGAAAGCGGCAAGAAGAAGGCGCATCATGTCAATGCGGGTCACGACTTCATTGAGAAAGGCAAGAACGGATACAGGTATGCTTTTTTTCTTATTTTACTACACCTGACAAAAACTCAATATTTATTAGATTTTTATCAAGCCAAAAATTTTATCTTGAATGCCAAAGAATGGCTAACTTATACGTATGTTACAATAATATAACTGTATTATCGCTCAAGATCGCAACAGGTGGGGGTCTTCGGGGAAGGCCTATGTCCAGCAGTGGACTTGAATAGGCTGATGATGATGATGATTATTCATATGCCAAGAGGTTATCGGTCTACCTATCAATGCTTTAAATTATTTTATTTTATAATAATCATAGAATATTGTAAATTTTCATCGAAATATTATTAAATGGGTTTTTAATCCATATTTTTGCTTAAATGTCAGTTTAAATATTGTAGATCTTTTTGGTTATGCCATATTTCTAATCATTAATGTTTTGTTTGTTGTAATAGCAAAAAGAGCCATGTAGACGCCGACCACAGAGGACACAAAGGACATTCAGGCCATGACGAGCACAGCTTACATCATTCACAACACGGCAAGAAAGGTGGCAACAAAGAAGGTTCTCATTGGGGACACTCTAAGAAGGACTAGATTTACACCTAGATATAATTAGTCATTGAAACCAGTATTACCGTTAATCATTTAGTAGGCTCCGCCAACTTGAAAACTATTTTCAAATGACTACAAATATCTTCCAAATTTTATTCCTATTAAGTTCATATTTCATGAAATTTGATTATTGCCACAATTCATTATAAATATAGTATAAAATAGGAAATGTCATTGTAAAGAAACATTTCACTTTATTATAGTATAGTACTTAAGTTTTAGCTCGGACTTAATATTTTATAAGTACAGTCATAGATTACAATCGCACATAATCTAAAGAACAGTTGTCCTTTATTCTTTGTTATAAAAGTGTGCCTATTTCTTTGTAATTTTATTTAAGTATTTTAAATAATACTATTCCTGATATCCACATTCTAAAAAACCAATGTTTCATAATAGTATATTTTTACTATAATAATAAAATGTTGATTAAATAATTTCTACTCAAAGTTTTAAATTGAAAAGCAAATTAGTAATGCCAGTAATAGCCAGCAATAAGCTTTAAAAAATCGCGTTAAAAATAGGTATAAACGAATTTCTGAAAATGGTTTGGTCTATAATAAAATAAAATTAATTCAACACAGACACAACACACATTTTAGGGTATACCTACCTAAATATATATAGACTTGATATAACGATAAGACAAAACACATTTTCAGCCTCAACAACTGTTTATTTAATATCGACAGTCACGGGTCAGCCTGGTACGTAACGGACAATTTTTAATTCTAAAAGGGTGGCAAACAAGGCTCGGGCGCACCTTTCTTAGGATCGAAATACATGGTGTAGATTGAAACCTTATGGTGTGGTCTGCGGGGAAAGAAAACCCTTTGTCCTGCGTCATCTATGAACTCGCTGTAGTCCATCGACCATTCAAGTTTCATACCACACTTTTCGCACATACGGGCTCTGCAAACGATGTTAGG
The DNA here is from genome assembly GCA_018230265.1 of Delias oraia. NCBI lineage: Eukaryota > Metazoa > Arthropoda > Insecta > Lepidoptera > Pieridae > Delias > Delias oraia. Next base: position 15,439 of record DWCF01003517.1, read on the forward strand.
TGATACGAATGTAAATGTTTCTTAAAAACAACAAAAATAAACTGGAAATTGCTTCCTTATTCTTTAGTTATTCAATATTGAAATAACCTCATTTTCACAAAATTTAATATAATACTAATACACGAGAATTCAATCATAAGGATTGGTGTTGCTTTTATATGGGATTGCAAACAAACAAGCCACTTAAGCTAACATTAATTACGAAACCAGGAAATTGGTGATATGCACGAGTGAAGTGTGTTTTACTAGTTTTTTTAATAATTCGCTGAAGTCCCGTAACGAGTAGTAAGACCTGAAACGGACTTGTTTATACAAGTTTTATTCATACCAATATAAATTGATCATTTTTTTATGTAAACAGTGGCATACAAGAGGTACACTCTCTTTTTCAAAGCTCTCCAAGTCTTATTAGTTTGAAAATACCTCTGCAGGCAGATAATACTATAAAACCATGGAACTGCAATCCTTATGTAGTTATCAACCTGTTTTTTACGGATATCAAACCAAATGTCACATCCGTGGGAGAGCCATATATACGTGATACCACGGGCTCACAGAATACTCAGCGCGAAACGGTACTTGTACAATGCCAATATATGCTGATACTTTGCTGAGTGAGTAAGGATATCAGTGCCCTTACAATTGTACCCATTAAGTGGCGTGGACCAAAGCTTGTGTGTTGTTTTCTTATCATATAGGAGACTCACCTGCACCGTTGTACACCATACCAAAAAAAACTGTTCACATAACAAACATTTTCAGACGCGTGACTAGCAAAGCAATTAGTGGGTTGCTTACGTATAATGGCTCATGGCGATTACATGCACGAGTGGAATCCGCAACTCTTCTGCGTAGCTCAGCACTCGCTGTAGAAGCAAAGTTCCCACACCTTGCGCCGCCACCTCAGACGATGTTGCTAGCACCTCCACCTGCATAAACCATAGCGTAATCATATCGCATAGTGATTATACTCTCACAATCGCCAAATCTGATCACAGATAATAGTCACATATATATATCATTCATATATATTAGATCACATATAATCTACCCCAACTCAACACTAAATAGAAATCAGTTTGCTTATTGATTGAGGGTACGGAAAGATTCTTATTAAGCCTTAGAATAAAATTATTCATAATTTTAGTGTGTATTAATAATTTAAAATTATCAATAAACATTAAAATTATCGCAGAGTTACGATTAAATTAGATCATAAATTGCATTCATATTAAAAATTATATAAAAAAGTCAAGTGTAAAAACTCACATCATATAAATATTGTACGTGGTACTTCTGGAACAGGTTAGGGCTGCGAATGCAGTGCGCTATGAAGTACATTCGATTCCGTTCGGGTCGTGCGCATGTGGAATGGGCCCACTCTTCCAACTCATCCACGGCCCATGGATAGACCCTGTTAGCCACACAAACGCCCACAATCTGTTGCTCTTTGGTACGTGGGACATACTCATACGCCAGGTAACGGTCACCTGTGTTACAGATACACTTTAGTACATTAAGGGACACTAAACGGCAACTTTCATATATGCATTTTTTATTATATAGCGGACAACGGAGCAGGTGGGTCTCCTATATGGTAAGAGAATGCTGCCGCCCAAGAACAACCGCTCCATAGTCCGCGCATTAGTTGTGTTGCCCGCTTTTTACGCGGCTCTTTAAAGGGCCTCCGATATCCTCACTCACTCTTCGAAACACAGTACAAGTACCGATTCATGCTGAATATTCTGTGAGCTGTATAATTTCGGACGAGCCGATCCAATTAGTGCGTCAGCATATATTTCAGCATGGCTCTACCACGCGTGTGATAGTATATAGAAATTCGCCTAGCCAATCTCATGCCCTTCCAGGTACCGAAAAAAAATATAAATTAATTAAAAATTGTTGACTGGGATTCGAACCCAGTATCTCTCCCTTTATAGTAGACTTAATAAACCATTTTGCTAATATGCTCTCAAAAAATCTACAATAAAGCAACAATAAATTCAAATCCCATGGAAAATGGAAAGATTGAATGATTCCATGGAAAGATTGTAGAAACTGTATTTAAATCAGAAAAAGTAGGTAATATGAATCTCTTACCAGAGTATGCATACTTGTCGGTGAGCACATCAAGGTAAGAGCAATTGTGGCACATCCATAGTCCAACGACGCTGGGCTCACGTGGCCAGTGGTATTTATAGAGGAAAGACTTGATTAATTTTCCGTGCTTGTTCGTGCCTTGCTCCACTGTCACATTTCGGATATCGAAACACTACAATCCATAATTTCAAATATATTTTCATTTATACATATTTTTGCTAGATTACCTTATGTTCTAAACTCAACTGGTTTTTTGTGAGGAGTGTAGAGGCACACATCACAAGGCGAAGGTTTTCTGAACCTCTTAATTTCTAAATTGTATAGCTGACGTGGGATGCCTTTCATTCGAAGAACGCTATTGCTTAGTAGCCTTAAGCAATTCATTTTTTATGCTTTTTATGTTCTGTTTTAACATTGTTTTTAATATTTATTGTTTTATTATCGTGGTACTGGAACTTAATGAGGCATTAATTTTTTGTCCTAATAATCAGATACCGTGACATTTTTCAAGACGGTAGTTTATGGTTGTCTAAAAAGAAGTAGAAGAAAAAAGAAGTCTTAAAATTTCAATTAAAGTGTAATTTATGGTGTATTTTGTAATAAATTTTAATTTAAAATATTATTTTTGATTTGATATTTATTTAGAATGATTAAAGGAAAATGTCTACACGTGAACTTTAGGTATGTTAGTAGAAATTTTAGTATCTACAAAAACCTCTTTAACACTAAAAAGTCAAACAACAAAAAATGAAATTCGCACAGCCGTCACAGCAACCGTCAATATGCCACAATAATATATTTTATTTCTGGAAAATATTAAAATTTTCGTGAGAATAAAACCATCAGGCCATAATAAAAAATGATAAGCCGGTGATAGTTGGGTTTACCAATTCGTAAACCAGGTTTGCTACTTAAGAAATGTCAATAGCATGTAAAGTGATCAAACGGTTGTCTACGAGATTGATGGTCCGAACAGTCTACTACAGATCTTCGATTGTCGCTGGCCGGAGCTACTCTGACAAACCCGAAACTCCATCATCAACAAAACGTGCAGTAAGTGGGTCGAGGTTATATCTCAAATGAAATGGATTCGAACAAATGTTTGATAAATTTCATTGACGCTGAAGTCACTTAAGCGTGAAATTTGATCACTGTCTACTGGTGCTTTTAAAATATCTATTTAAACTGGTGTAATAGAAATCCGAAAAAGCGTAGTGTAATAATATATCATACGTAGACTTGAATTTCAAATGTGAAAGACGATTTTGTAAGTCACGCTATTATCATAAGGGTCATAATGTCACACAAGCTTGTGTGGACTTCTTACAAGAGCTTTTGACAATTAGGTGGGGCCTCTGAAAGAGGAACGTTTCCGGGTGCGTCGCACTCGACCGGTTGATACTCCGCGCGTACTGCGCTTTGTGAAGGAGCACGCAGCCACCGCTTGGCCTGGTCTTGTCACAAACCCCTCACAGAATGTTGTCCTGGATGACCTCGTCGCGAGGACTCTTGCTCAGGGTCTGTAATATAACATACACGAATTGATATCTTTTGTTTCTATATTCACTTTCGTTAATTATTCTTCTCTTTGAACGTAAAAAATAAAACTTAAACTTTAACTTTGTCACGGATTTGCTAAATGCAATTTCACTTTCACCTTTTTTATAGTATAGCGGACAACGGAGCAGGTGGGTCTCCTATATGGTAAAAGTGTACCGCAGCCCATGGACAACCGCGCCACAATCCGCGCATTGGTTGTGTTGCCGGCTTTTTACGCCACTTAAGCGGCATTTTTAA